>JASDQU010686814.1:4781-18058 GCA_032191745.1 Picea mariana | reverse complement strand
TCTCATACATCCTTATTGCAACATCCCTCAACTCGAGAGGCACTTTTATCTCTTCCAACCTATTCCAAAGGTTTTTCCTAGGAACCATGTCAAAAGATTTTCTAAAGTCAAAAAAACAACAAAAATGATTGGTTTTAGTATTGCGAAACTCCTCTGCAATTATCCTAAAGGTAACAACATGGTTCACAGTTGAATGATATCTCGTAAACCTAGTATGGCGTTTATCTCTTTGTTGGCTCTTGGGTATGGAAGTAAGTGAAGATTAATGCAGAAAAGAGGGAATGTGAACTGCGCGGAACACATAGTAATTGATACTGGGTCGAAGTGAGCAGAAGAGAAGAAAAGACAGTGCAAAGTAAGAGAAATAAATTCGTTGGACGAGAAGATCGAGGATTGACAGATCAACAGGGAAGACATATTGTGGACAACTCAGCAAGTAGAAAAATCCATCATTTGATGCTTTAGACCACTATGCGAGAAGGAAGGAAAGACAGATTGGCGAAGCCCTGAAAACGTGGGTCAAGTTGTCCTAGGGTTTTGGTATCTATGGTTTTGACACTTAGGTTTCAACCTAAGGATGTCGGTGAGCTATTGTAATGTATAAATAAAGGTCACGAGGACCTGGGATGGGTTGGTGCTAAAGTTGGTTGAGAGTTCATTGTCATTGTGAGATCGAGTGATTATTACTATGTGAGAGAGAAGTGCTGGTGTGAGGGCCTTCTATATTGTAATATATTCATCTTGGTGCAAATATCAACCCTGCAGCTAGGTGTGCAGAGAGGGGAGAGAGAGGAAGAGAGAGATATGGAAGCTTAGAGCACAGATAAGAGCTATATGCTTCCATCTTAATATATTATAAAGTACAATTCTATGGACGTAGCCCTAGAGAGAGGGTGAACCATGTATATCTTGTGTTATGTGTGATTGATGTTGGGTTCTTTGTCATTTGATATGTTTCTATTGTGATATTGTGTTAGATCTAAGATATAACTTGCGCAGTAGACCTAAGGAAGATAAAGAATACTAGGTTACTGTGTGTAGTTTCTTTGAATCCATTTTGCATTTCCTCTGGTTGTAGACACTTGTGTTCTGCAACCCCCTATAACTACTTTAGGTGAGACTACATCTGCCTCCCAGGTGTTGCCGAAAGGGCCAGTAGTTAGGGCTTGTTGGTGCGTTGTTAGAGATGAACTCTAGGTCTTCCCCTATGCCAACAAATGGTTTCATTGCTAGGACAAGAATCTTCTTAAGGGAATGTCAAGGTGGTTTCCATCGAAGATTGATATTCAGAAGTGGATAGAGGATCAAGAAAAAGACTTCGCTAAAGCCTAGAACAAGCTCCCTAATCTTAGTACAGAGGATTGGTTGGGAAGATATATGTTTACTGATATACATGAGATTTTCTTTGGAGGAATTCATCAGGAGTTATACGAATGGATAGCTAGGTTAGTAGACACCCAATTTGAGATTATATCTAGATCACCTATGGTTTGGACGTCGGTGCTGATCAAGAAGGTCAAGAAAGTTGATAACACCATTTCAAGAGTAGTATATCACTGGTTCGATAGTACCATTGGAGGGTATATCACCGAGTTTGTTATTGGTGGAGTAGAGTCATATAGCCAAGATGAGAGGTATTTCTTTAAGGGACCTAGAGGAAAATTTCTACACTTTTTGAAGTTGAAGATCAAGATGTTATTGCATGAGACAAACATCTTGAAGATACAGTAGTTGGTCGGATTGGAAAAGGCTAATGTTCAAGAACTTGGACAGTAACAACGACATAGAGGCTGGACATATAGGCATTGGGAGAGCATTCAGAGAAGTCCCTCTTGTGAACCTGTTTAAGAAGAACTACGGGGACGCGGGTTTCTACAATGGACAAGAGGCAGATCTGGCAGACGAAGAGCATTCAGAATCCATTAGAGCAGAGGAAGGGAATGTTGAAGAACCTCATCGAGAAGAGCCAGAAACTTTAGGAACAACACCGACTATTGAAGTAAGTACTATTATTCCTCCTACTATTTCAACGACATTAAAAAATCAGAGTAATCAGATTCACTAGAGCGCTTTAAGAACTGTCACTAGAAGTCCACCACATACTTAGACAGGAAACCTATGAAGACCTATGGCAGATGAGATGAGGTTACCCACCTTTAGAGGAGATGGATCTGAAGATCCTGATCAACACTGGTTTCTATGTGAAGCTGTGTGGAGTATTAAAAATATTGTTGGCGAAGCTGTTAAATGAGCTCAGTTTAGTACTACCCTGATAAATCGTGTGCTGAGATGGTACATGAAATTTGTCCAAGGAACTGCACCGAAACCGATGAATGTCATTAAGACTATGCTAAGTGTTGAATTCAAGAAACCTAAGTCAAAGTCACAGTGCATTACAGAGCTAAAGGAAATCAAGTAGAGAATAGTTGAATCTGTGTGGGAGTTTGATCAGAGATTTAATACCTCGACAGGCCATTTGAGTTTTCAGATCCCGGATGCGCATAACAAGGAATGGTTCATTGTTTCTCTCTTACTACACATAATATTTCCTCTGATGCAATAGAAGATTGCTTCACATACTGAGGCATTGGAGATCTCCATGAAGTTAGAATCATCCCCTATGGGATAATCCATTTCAGGTATGAGTCAAATCTTGAGTCAGCTGACTAGCTTATCTCTACAAGTCGAAGATATGAAGAAAGACAATGGAAAAGATAAAAGAGAAGACATCTAGTGTATCAGATGAAAATCAGAAGGCCATGATAAGGAAAATTGTCCCTTATTTCATGAATAATTGGCCTCTAGATCTTCGAGCCCTTTGAAGAAAGTTACCCTACCCTGGTGTGAGGTATGTAGAAATTGACATCACCTTGGTGAATGTTAATATCTACAAACATATGTCCAGACACCCACAAATATGTATTGCACGTTCTCTAAGTCAGTAGGACACGATAACATGGATTGTAGGCTTACGACCTCATGCATGAAAGGTTGAGGGATATATACAAAATTCAAGGAGAAGTACAACAAGAAGGAAGCACTGCGCAATGTAAATCCCCAGGAAGAGGAAACTTCAAACCTCGTGGTGGATTCAAAGGAAGAGGAAGAGGAGGAAGTATGGTTCGAGGTTGAGGACAAATCATCTGTTACAATTGTACACAACCATAACACTTAGCATGGGACTTTCATAACCCTTGTGCCACTTGCAGCTATTGCAACTCGTTCAAACATGTTATCAAATATTGTCCTATGCTTCTAGCCAAACTTCAGGAGAGATGAGGACCTCTGCAAAACCAACAAGTGCAACTGATATACGCTGAACCTCACAGAGAGGACCCTAGAGTCGATGTTATCACTAGAGGAGGTTTTGTTACAAGAGAAGACAAAGTGAACCAAGGAAATACTATAGAAGAATTAGGAGTTAGGAAAGCTGCAGAGAAGACACGAGTTTTTGATGAAAAGAAAGAAAAACAAATATTTGAGGAGGCAAGAAAAGAATTCAGGAGAGACCAAGGTTCTTTATCGAAGACATGACCAGAAGTAAGAGAATGTGGAATGCCTCTGGAATTTGACCAATATTCTCTGCCAGGAGAAGGAAAAGAGGTAAGAAAGCTCATGGAATTCTTATATACTTGTATTAAGTTGATTCAGGATGAAAGCATTGTACAAGAGCTACAAAATTTAATCAGACAGTATGAATTAGGAAATATAGATCCCTTGTTAAATAGAGTAGTACACCAAGTCTCTAAAAAGATAAGGACAAATAAGGAACTACACCTGAATGCTCAAATTGGAGAGTATGATATAGAATATGTAGTCCTTGACTTAGGATCGGAGGTCAATGTCATGGAAAAGTAGACTTGGGCATTGATGGGAAAACCTAGGTTGATCTACTCCCCTATTAGGCTTAGGTTGGCTAATAAGCAAGCTGTAAGCCCCTTTGGAATATTGGAACATGTCCTAGTGGACATCGACGGAGTAAGGACGTTTGTAGACTTCGAGGTGATTGATATAGTTGATGATAGTTTTCCTTACCTTGCGCTGTTAGGAATTGATTGGGCTTTCAATAATTCCACTGTGGTTGATTTAAATAAAAGAAGAATGATGATCGAAGGAGATGACCTTAGGGTCATTTCACCTTTGGATCCCGACAAAGGTCAAATATATACAGAAACCATCAAGGAAGAATACCGCACATGTGAACTAGAAAACATATACAAATTAACAACTAGACAACGTGATTACATTAATCCTATGACAGATGGTAACCTAAGCTAGCGAAGTGACATCGCATGTTCATCAGATTTAGAAGAAGCACTGGAAAACTGGTGGAACAAAATGTACAAAGTATCTACAAGGAGATGTGCCAGATTAACCAGAGAAGTTCGTTGGATCGACACAACAGTAAGTAACTTTCCCACCTTTGATGGTTGAAATCATTTAGAATATTTCTTGTTGGAATTTGAAGAAATTGTACCAATACAACAAATATTGTTGGCAATGGATGAGGCCGTGAAAGAAACTCCAACAAGATGGTGGGGGACACACAAAAACAACATTACAGAATGGGTACAATGTCGCACTTTGATGACAACACAGTTTTCAGAGCAAGTAGAAGGCTACAAAGTTAGGTACACAGGCGAAAGTTGTTTGAAGGACCATGTGCAACATTGCGAGGAAGCATGAAGAATAATTCCTCAAGAGTAGTGGGTGCACAAATTCATCAACACACTGGACACAACCCCGATCAATTGGTACCTACAAGCAGAACTGCGCCTTGTCACTGTAGATTGGGAAGGTATGACTCAAAACTTTGTAACTACCTTTCTATTTGAAAGCCAATATCCTACAATGGATCAAGCGTTACATATTGTAAGAGAAAAAGTATTTGAGGAGGAACCTAGCCTCCCTTTGGAACAAGAAGCGAACGAATGGACTGTGCCTCTCCAAAAACTGCAAGGTTGTTACAATATCAATGCTGATGAAGACGATGATCCTAGGAAGGCGAACATCACCAAAATAGAAGGCCAAAGAGACATATAAGGACCAAGAGTAGAAATACCTTTTATTGGAAAGCCGATCAAGGTCAATAAAGTCAATATTGGAACAGAGAAAGCACTAAAGCTTGCAAATGTTGGAGATTATTGGGATACTGCCACTATTGATAAGATCATAGAGTTACTACATGAATATCAGGACTTGTTTCCAACCAAGTTCACTGATATAAAGGGAATTAAAGGGCCCATGGGAGAGATGAGGATCCCTTTGAAACCATATGAAAGGCCAGTTAAACAAAGACCCTACAAAGTAAACCCTAAATATAAGGAGAAAGTGAAGATTGAACTTGACAGAATGTTGGAAGCAGGAATCATAGAACCTGTTGAAGAGTCAGAGTGGATTATCCCTATGGTGGTACAAGACAAGAAGATAGGAGAGATCAGGATCTGTGTAGATCTCAAGAAGCTGAATGATGCCTATTTGCATGACCCATTCCCTACACCATTCACTGATGAAGCGTTAGATAATGTAGGAGGACAGGAGGTATATTCTTTTACAGATGGATTTTCAGGATACCATCAGATATGGATTGCCAAGTAAGATCGCCATAAGACCACATTTGCAACAGAATGGGGATCCTACCAGTATACAGTGATGTCGTTTAGATTGAAGAATTCCCCAAACATGTTTTCCAAGGTGGTGGTTGACGCATTCAAGGAGTTTTTACATAAATTCTTGGAAGCATATTTTGATGATTGGATTTTTTTTAGCTTATTGCAAAATCATATTGAATGTTTAAGACTAATGTTGGATAAGTGCAGACAGTGTCATATTTCCTTGAACCTAAAGAAGTGCATCTTCTTTTCACCGTTTGGAGTGTTGTTAGGTCATATTGTGTGTAAGCAGGGACTGTTTGTAGACCCATCTAATATTTTCATTATAGTTGATCTGCCCCTTCCTACTTCATTCAAACAGTTACACACTGCGCTGGGACACATTGGATACTATAGGAAGTTCATTAAAGGCTATGCACAGATCACAACACCCATGGAGAAGCTTTTGAAGAAAGACTATCAATTTAATTGGACAGAAGAATGCCAGTAGAGATTTGACAGACTGAAACAGAAAATGTTTACTGTGCCTATTCTGGTTTTCCCAGTTTGGAGCAAGGAATTTCACGTGCATGTAGATGCATATTCTATTGCATTAGGAGTTGTGATAGCACAACCGGGAGATGGAGATATTGACCACCCATTATACTTTTCTACCAGGAAGCTATCAACAACTGAAATTAATTACACCACCATTGAGAGAGAAGGGTTATCCATGGTGTATGGGTTGTAGAATTTTCACCACTACTTGTTGGGAGGACACTTTAAAATGTTTATTGATCACTCGATGCTGAAATACCCAGTCAACAAGCCAATGTTGGGGGGGAGAATATGTATATGGCTTCTACTATTTCAGAAATATGATTTTGAGATTATGGTTCAGCCAAGAAGAATGAACAAAGGTCCTGACCACTTGTTGAGGTTGGAACATGAAGAAGAGCCTATTAGTTTGGAGGATACATTGTCAGATGCACAGTTACTGACCATTAGAAATATTGATGATCACTTCATGGAGATACTCCAGTTCATGTCAACAGGAATGGCATCGAGTGAATATACAATCACCCAAAAGAAGCTGTTGGTAGTGCGTACTGCAGACTTTTCACTTATAGTTGGACATCTATACAAGATGGGACCTGATGAGTTATTGAGGATGTGTGTTATCGAGGGAGAGCGACCGCTGATACTCGCAGAAGCTCATTAAGGCATTGTAGGAGGACACTATGCAGGGAAAGCAACAACATAGAAGGTTCTTAGAGATGGCCTCTGGTGGACTACCTTACACAGAGATGCTAAGAACTATTACAGAGCCTGTGATGTATGTCAAAGAGTTGGAAAACTGTCTAGAAGAGATGAAATTCCTTTAGCACCACAGCTGACCCTAGAGGCATTTGAGAAATGGGCCATTGATTTCATGGGACCTATAAACCCAATAGGGAAGTGCACAGGGGAAAGATACATAATCATTGTGATAGAGTACTTGACCAGATGGGCTGAAGCAAGAGCAGTTAAGGACTGTAGTGCAACTATAAATACATGCTTCATATTTGATGACATCATAACTAGGTTTGGATGCCCAAAGATCCTTATGAGTGATCAAGGAACACATTTCATCAATAGGACCGTTGAAGACTTCACTGAGGAATTTGTAGTCAATCATCAGAAGAGCACACCCTACCATCCACAAGCAAACAAGATAGTTGAAGCATTCATCAAGATTTTGGAGACAACGCTGATGACGATTTACAGTGTGAACATGGATGATTAGGATTTAAGAGTACCAATAGTACTATGGGCCTATAGAACCACTTGGAAGAATCTTACAATCCAGACCCCCTTTAAATTGGTTTATGTTCTAGAGGTCATTGTCTCGATGGAATATTTGGTCCCAAGATTAAGAATCAAAACCTTCACAGATATGGATGATACTAGTGTTATTCAAGAGAGGCTCGCACAGTTGGTAGAAATAGAAGAACACGGATTTATTGTGGGATTTCATTAGTAGGTACAAAAGGAAAGTGAAAAGGACTACCATGACAGACACATCAAGAAGAAGGCATTTAAGCAAGGCGATTTGGTATTGGTATATGACAGTAAGTTCATGAAGCATCCAAAAAAGTTTATAACACATTGGCTAGGGCCATATGAGGTTGTTTATGTTATAGAAGGAGGATTTGCACAGTTGAATAATTTGAATGGAGAATGGAAGGAAGGTTTGGTGAATGGGAGCCGGTTGAAACTGTACTATGACAACTAGCTGCCTCTTAGGTCTCACTAAAAGAATAAGGAAAACGGTCCAGGTACCAGGTGTAGTTGAAACTAGGTACTAGACACAGAAAAGACAGTCTGCACATAGTGGGGTGGAAAGAGTAGAAAGCATAGGCTGCTCCGTGTAGCTTGAAGTTGAAGAAAAACATAATGATCGTATCTAAAGTTCCTCAAGACAAGTCACCTGTGAGCGTTGGGGGCCTGTTGGTCCTTGGGTATGGAAGTAAGTGAATATTAAGGAAGAAAACACGAAATGTGAACTTCACGGAAGACACAGTAACTGATATTGGGTCGAAGTGAGGAGAAGAGTAGAAAAGACGGTGCAAAGTAAGAGAAATCAAGTCGTTAGATGAGGATATCAAGGATGGATAGATCAATAAGGAAGGTGGATCATGGACAACTCAGAAAGAACAAAAAGACACCATTGGATGCTTTGGAGAACTACATAAGAAGGAAGGAAAGACAGGCAGGCGAAGCCCTGAAAATCTGGGTCAAGTTGACCTAGGGTTTTAGACACCTAGGGTTTTGACACTTAGGTTTAAACCTAAGGATATTAGTGATATATTGTAATGTATAAATAAAGGTCAAGAGGAGTTGGGATGGGTTGGTGCTAAATTTGGTTGACAGTTCATTGTCATTATGAGATTGAGTGTTACTACTGTGCGAGAGAGAAGTGATGGTGTGAGGGACATCTATATTGTAAGATCTTCACCTGGGTGCGAAGATCAACCCTGTAGATGGGTGCACAGGGAGGGTAAATTGAGGAAGAGAGAGATATACAAGATAAGAGTGCAGATAAGAATTGTATGCTCCCATCTTAATATAGTATAAAGCACAGTTCAGTGGACATAGCCCTAGAGAGATGGTGAACCACGTATATCTTGTGTTATGTGTGATTGATGATGGTTTCTTTGTCATTTGATATGATTCTATTGTGATATTGTGTTAGATCTAAGATATAACTTGCGTATTATACCTAAGGAAGATAAAGAATACTAGGTTACTATGTGTAATTTCTTTGAATCCATTTTGCATTTCCTTTGATTGTAGACACCTGTGTCTTGCAACCCCCTATAGCTACTTTGGGTGAGACTGCATCTACCTCATATGTGTTTCTGAAAGGGCCAACAAATAAGGCTTGTTGGTGTGCTGTTAGAGCTGAAACCTGGGTCTGTCCATGTGCCAACACTCTTTTACCATGACTTTCTAGCCAAATTCTAATCTTCTTTTCTAAAATAATTCCATAAAGATTGGGTAAAATCAGGCTAACCATAATGGTCCTATAATTAGAGGGAATGTTTCTATCCCCATTTTTAAAAATAGGAACAATGAGGCTTTGCATCCAGGGTTTAGCGAAGCCCTTCTTAACTACTAAATTGAAGAGCTTGTGTATGTGAGGGATAAGGATTGACCCTCCGATTTAAAAAAACTCAACTTGGTAGCGTTCAATGTCCTTATCTTTCCCATTTGCGAGCCTCTTAACCCCGAACTCTATGTCATATAAAGAAAAAACTTCTTCCTTTGTAGGGAAAATAGGAATGGTTTCCATGGCATTAGGGAACACATAAAGACTTTTAAGGTAGGAATTCCAATCCGTTAAGGGAATCCTATTATTTTCTTTAGTATTGCATTTCAGAATTTGGCTCCAAAACTTCTTAGGATCCAACTTATATACAAGGATGTCTAATGTATGGAAAGTGTTGAAGTTCTTCATACACATTTGTGTTTTCTTTGCAAGTTGTGGAAACATATTTTTTGCACTCCCTAATATTATATTAGAGACATAAAGTTTGCAAATTTGAAATATTTCATTTTCATATGTTGATTTTAGTTTTATACAGTTAGGATTCTAATAAATCATATTTACATAGAATAATGGTAAAAAAGGAAACTAGCATGGGCCAACATGGTGTATAATGGGGAAAAATGAAAGAAAACGTGTAAAATCATTTATTTGTACATTATACATGTGAAAAAGAGATGTGGGATGAAACAATAAAATTGACACTTTAGGAATCAAAATTCACAACTTTAAAATTGCAATTGACACTCTAGAATTGAATTTTTCACTTTTGGAATTGAAACTCAAACTTTTAGAATCCAAATTGACAATTTTTGAATCGAAAATGACACATTAATTCACACTTTTGGAATCAAAATTTGAACTTTTTGAATTTGAAATTATTCAAAATTCACACTTTTGGAATTGAATTTCACACTTTTGAAAACCAATATTCACACATTCAATCCAATTTTTAGCATTAAAAACATTGGTGACCCTTTAAGAATTGAAATTCATAGTTTCTTAGTCTATATTTTTCCTTATTATTTAAAATTTAATGAAATTGAATTTTTTTTAAGACTTGTGCTTATCATCCCTTTTCTCCCTATGAAGTTTTAGTTACTCTTTCACCTATAAAAAATTCAGACCAATAGAAAGAACAACTTAATGTTACGACTTTTGTTTAATAGCTCAAGGGTGAGTGCAAGCTAATGATTGTCTCTCATGATGCGACAATGCAAACATGGAAAAACAACATTTGTTAACTTTGAGGGATTATTCAAGGTACTTTTACAATGAATTTGAATATGGTGTAAGAATATGAAACGTAGGAAATTGAATTACCTTTCTGAAAATACAACTTTTATTCATACAAATTACGAATAACTATGTCAAATATGAGTTTTTATAACAGTGGCATGTTATTTTTCCAACAAAATATAAGGTATATTTTTTTGTTTGTGTAGGTGTTGAGTACTTTAACAATGAAATTTCATTTGAAAAACTTTTATACTTCTAGAGAACCTGTTTTTCTAGTACAGTGTGTTTTTTGGAAATTTATAATATTAATTATATATATATATATATATATATATATTAAATTATCAAAGTGAATATATCCTTGAAATTACAATGCCTTTTGTTCTTGCAGGCTAAGACGGTCTTATCATCATTAAAATAATTTATTTGTTTTTAGATTGTAGATATTGGTCTCCTCTAGTGCGAAATATAACTCATTCGAGAAATGGTAAAGTGAGCAAAAATTTATAGCAGAAATAAGAGATGTATGTATTCTAGGATTTTGATATATGAGAAGACAAAATTAGATTAAAAATAGTAAACAATATTAATTAAAGAAAACTATATATTTGGAATTTGCAGATCTGACTGTATATATGTCTGCAAGTTTTTCAACTACTAAATTATTTAGCCTATAGAAAAATAATGTCAAAGACAAAGATATAGAGAGGTATTCACAAAAATTGAGGTTTTCATCAATTTCTAGACAGAACCACTAGTTTTTTCATCCATGACATAAATCTGAGGCAACCAAGTCAACATACACGTTGTCAATCTGCCCAAAAAAAATGAATTCAAAAGAATGTGCATGCATTCTTAAGAACGAGCACACACTCTAGGAACATGCATGCATTCCTAATAGTGCACACACTCTATCATAACACACACACATTCCTAAGAGCGTGGAAATCCTCCTATGAGCTATTTTTTCTCTGTCATTACCCCATCCCTCCCACTCTCTCTCTCTCTCTTAAGATCATATCATCTTAAATGTATACATATATATAGACACACACACACACACACACACACACACACACACACCCCAAGGAGACCTACACTTAAGATCATCTCATCTTAAATACATACATATACCAAGGAGACCTCGTATTAGGATCATCTCATATTGTATTCTGAATTGGATATATTGTGAAATTAGGTTTCCCCCTTGAACAAGATGATATTAATTCACTTTTTATCAATTTTAAGGTGTTTTATCATAACATTTGGTTTCAGAGCATCAATCCTAGGGTTTTTTTTCTTCAAATGGGTCATCTTGACATTTTCACTATAAAGTGTTTTTTAGGATGCTTCAAAAATCTAAATTTGGAAGTTCCTTAGGAAACATATCAATGTACCTTTGGTAAAAATGTCACAATTTGGCTCATTATACTTTTGGAGATATAGCCTATGGAAGATAGGGTTTTTAAGTCATCTTGAATTCAATTTTAAATGAGTCATACTGAGATTTTCACTATAAATTGTTTTGTGGGAGGTTTCACATAGTGAAATTTTGTAGAGACTGAACATACATGTCATTATAGTGGTGGTCAAAATTCAAGGTTCTGATTCTCTATACTTTCATATATATACTCCACGCAAGACAAGGTCTGTGACTAATCTTGAAATCAATTATCTTGGCATTCTCATTGTAATTTTTTTCCAGTGAAGTTTCAAACTCTATAATTTTTGGAATCTTGAGTATTATTTTCTATAATCAATAATCTTTGTATTAGTGATAGGGAGAAATTGTACACATTTTTTTTTTTGTTGGCCTGCCCTCAAGGAAACCAAACCAACAACAAAACATAACATTGCCATTCAACAAATTTTTGGTATGTCTAATATGTATAACTCATAAAATAAAATAGGAATAACTCCTAGTTCCTTTGTGAGTACTGTTGTCCTTATTTAATCTACTAAATAGAGGTGGTAAACCTAGACCTCATTGGTAATTTAACAAAAACCACATAAAGAACAACATAAAAACTTAGCTAATGTTTCTGCCTGTTGTCGTTGGGACTTGGGGCTAAGCATAGTCTAAATTGGATAAGTCCATGTCGACCATATTCTCAGTGATCAGGTTCATCTTGTGGTCGATTAGCTTGATATCGAGTTGCAAATCGTCGAGCTGCAGGAGGACTTCTTGGCAGGCTTCATGGTGGTCCAACATAACTCTTCCCATCATAGTCTTCAGGTGCCAATAGATGTCCACAACTTTCATGTACTACGAGGACCGCACACGGACAAAACCAGTATCAGGAACCCACGAGCTAGTGGTATCCTTCACCTCGTCGTACAAGATGAACTTCCTTAGAACACGAACATCAGCCTCAACCAAGTCCATTTCCAACTGAATTTCTGGAGGGGTGACTAAGTGATAGGTGTCCGCTGAATTTTCAGCCGCGTACACTAGTCGAAATCCCAACTGGGTTCTGGGTCTGTGTAAGTTGCCCCTACGGCCTCGAATGGAAGAGCTACCCCGAGCCATATCAAAGGAATTGGAGAGCCTAAGCGCAAGACTTAGGAGAAAGAAGGGGGAGTAAGTTCCCACCACAAGGTGCAATAGGGAAGTCATGGAGGGAAACAAGGGACATGAGAGACAAACAACAAGAGACAAGAAATAATGCAACTAAAAGGGGATGCAAATAACATAGCCACCTAGCACCAGAGCCCATGAGTGAGGGATGCTCCCATGACTAACGTATATATGGGATGTATTCTCCATAAACCTCATTGTCTTCAACACCTTCCCATTATGCATGGGAAGGAAAGGAGGATCATACTGGTAAGTTGTGTGTAGAATCATGACGTGAAAG
>JASDQU010686813.1:14861-38402 GCA_032191745.1 Picea mariana | reverse complement strand
ATTTATGGAAATGATATTGTGAAAGGTTAATGGGGTGATGAAATGTGAAGAATGATGAAGGGAAAGATGGATGAAAATATGACATTTCTGAGCCCCAATAGTTGGCAGGTTGAAGATTTCTCCCCTGGCTTCCGGGTGTCCGCGATATACACATTGCCCATGGTGACCCGCGGTTACTCCCTGTTTACTGTTAAACATTTGTTCAGTTAAAAAATTAAGATGCATACAGTTTTATGGTTATTTGGTCCTTCCGATGGACAATATACAATGCATATATTTGTTTACTCCTGATGTTCATTTGCATATGCTTGCATCAGAAAAAGTTGGACTAGTGAGACGGCCATGAGCAGTCGGTCATCCCAGACATCAGCAGACCGACAAGGCCAAAGGTAAAGATGCATACACTGTGCTCTTACTATGTTTACTGAACAAATTTCGTGGGATATATATTCATCTATGGCATGGTGTATAATGATGCCATTTGCAATACATGGTTTCCAACTCGCAAGAAGTATCAACAAGTACAAGCGAAACGCCGAATGTGTTGCATGTTCTGCAGACCAAGAGGTGTGGTTGTGAAACTGTGGCTCCATAGTTCATCAATACTATTCGTGTACTTGTAGCACACTACTATTCACTTTAGTTTTCCTATTCAAAAAAATGTCATCAGGTCTAGAGTTGTGACATCCAAAGTACTGTCAATAGAGGGCTTGAACAACCGCCAAACTGGACAACTGTTCATCGGGGACATAATGGTTGTCTATACCACCTACTTGGATAAGGAAAACAAAAGTAGATCCATTATGCGTTTTGATATGACAAACAAGGACGCCATGATGACAGTCACACTGACTGTTCCTCCACATCTTGTCCACAAACATGCAAAAAAGATATTGTCGTGTAATGGGATATCCATTACAAATTTTAATGTATTGCCCAAAATAGTATATGACCGTTGTGATTGCAATCGAATTATTTTGCTCAACGAAACAAGTATTGTGGAAAAAATTCCTGCTATTTGTTCAGAATACCGCTTCCTCCCGGACTCGACTATCAGGCAGCTTGCACAGAGCACTGATATTTACCCAATCGGAACGATTGGGGCTGCTGTGACACTGGTGATAAAATTTGGGTCGCAACACATTCTCCATATAAAGGATGGACAGTCGGACAACGACAAGGCAATGGTACCGTTTTTCATATTCAGTTTTGTTCTTAACTTTTGCGTCTGCATATATGTGGTATAAGTAAAACAAATATTGCACTGTTCCATGTTGCAGCTACAATTGTTCGATACGATTCATATTTGTTTTCGTCAATGGAACAACAATTGCATAGAGGGCAGATTCCACTTATGTTGTTCAAAAATATAACAAAGAAGAAAGATGCTAGAGAAAGGATCTTTTGGACAACCCAGGCAATGTTTGTAACAGAGTTGCGAGCATATATAGTAGAGGATATGGAGAAACTAGCTAGCTCTACAATTGTTGTGCGTATACATCCACAAAATCATCCTCACTTTGCTTATAGAAATAGCCTTCAACAAATTTCTGCACCTGTTTACTTTTTCTTTTTTGTTTTACAGGGGAGGGGGGGATGCAATTGTGTATTATATTGTTCAATGTATTAGCCCTTTGCTCGCGTTGCCAGGTTGAAGGTCTTTTAGTTGCAGCCAATGTGTACTCGACCCCCTTTGAGCCTGTATGTGCAAAATGCCATTCCACTGCTTTTGCTTTCGCTTTGATAAGTGATGATACGATTGCTTGTCTACAATGTGATGAAAAATGTCCATACATTTATGGACATTGCGTCAATGGTGTTATCCGAACCGTGGGAAACACAACTGTGCAGTGTTCGGTTAGGCAGCCTCTGTTACAAAATGTGCTTCCTGAATTGGCAGAGTTGTTGTATGAAACACATTTACACAAAAAGGCAAGCAATGTCTATATGCTGCGACAACTTCAGATAGAGAGCAAATTCACCTTAAATGAGGACAATGCAATTTTTCATATCGGTTGAAGAAGGGCAAAAAAAAAATTAAATCAAACTTTGGGAGGAAACGAAAATACCTCATGTCTCTCTGTAATATTTGTTCAACATCCATATGAATGTTTGTTTCAAGAGAAAAGGAATGGGCCGACGTCTTTTCTTTGTATATCAAATTGTTTGGTGCAAAGGTCGATGGGTTCTGCTCAATGGAACCTTCTGGGAACTTTCTTCTGGGCTGTTTAAACTATGGTTGGTTCTTGGTTATCTGGTTTGTCTGTCAATTTGTATACTGTGGAACTCCAGCTCTTCTTTAGAGGACAGGGAACGATATAGTTGAATTTTTTTGGCCAGGTGGCACGCAGATCCGCCTGATAATTTCTATGGCGCTGAGACACAAATGTACTATATGACTTGTTTTGGCAAATTTCCTTGATCGATGAACTTGGTCAAATTATTGTTGTGAAATAATTTGAAATCAACGAATATATAATGTGCAGAGTGCAGCTGTCCTATCATACCAACAAGAGGCTCTTAAAATTCAAATTGATCGTTGTTTTCAAAATTTTTTCTTATTCGATGAACTCGGTAAAATTAATATCCCAGAATAAGTTGAAATCAACAAATATATACTGTGCAGAGTGCAATTGTGCTATCATATGAACAAGAGGGCCTTAAACTTCAAATTGATTCTTGTTATGCTTGCGGTGATAGAATTTTACAAAAAAATTCTTGTGTTTCCTTCATTTTTTAAAAAATAAGTGATTTTACATCCTTTAATAATTTAATGTAGTTCACTTGTACAATAACAATAGTTAATATTAATATTTTAGTATCTGAAAATAATGTTTTTAGCTGAAGTTAGATAGGATGAGCATTGTTAAACAATTGCAATCTTGAACCGCCTAATGTGGAATCCGCAAGTCCACCTGTCAATTTGTATATCGCGGAAGTATGGGTGGTATTTGCAGGACACCGAACAAAAGAGGTTCAAATTTCAGCCCGCCAGGCCAAGAACTCGCGATTCAAAAAGTGCCCAATTATGGAATGACGGATCCGCATATGCTCTATAAAATCTCTTGTCCATACTTTCTAAAAGTACATGTTTGCTATGTATTGCTCATTTGTCGAAAAACTTTTATATCAGTCACCCGACCAGATTGTACAAACTTTCTCGTTTAATTAAATTCTGCAATAGCAAAAATTATTATTAATAATTTAGTGTTGAAAATCATGTTTTTAGATATGTTAGATAGTTGATAGGGATTATAATCTGTAAACAATGGCCTCAAGTCCATCTGTCAATTTGTATATTGCGGAACTCCGAGGGCTATTCGAAGGACAAGGAACAATGAAAACTGCACTGTTGAGCGATGCAGCCCACAGGTCCGTTTGTCAATTTGTAAATTGCGGAGATGTGCCTGGTGTTTGTACAGCGTGGAACAATAGAGGCCCAATTTTCATCTCGCGAACCCCACAGACCCGATAAAAAAAATCGCTAGATATGAAATCCATACCGAATCGCTACGGGACAATAAAACTACAATGTTAAGCCAACCACCCCGAGTCCACCTGTCCACTTGTATATTGCAGAAGTCTGGGTGCTATTTGTAGGAGATGGAACAATGGAGACTCTATTGTCGTCCCGCCAGGCCACGAACCAAAAACTATCTAGGTATGGAATGAGGGATCCACATATGCTGTATAAAATCTCATTCCATAGTTTATATAGAGACAATGTCCACAAGTTCGCATGTCAACTTGTATATCGCGGAAGTCTAGGTGCTATTTGTAGGACACAAAACAATAGATACTTAATTTCATCCTGCCAGGTCGCGAACTTGCGATCCAAAAAGTGCCCAAGTATGGAATGAGGGATTCGCATATGTTATAGAACAATGTTTTTGTACAGCGCGAAACAATAGACGCCCAATTTTCAGTCTGCCAGCCCCAGAGCTCCCGATAAAAAAAAATCGCTAAATGTGGAATTCATACAGGATCTCCGCATATGCTGTATAAAATTTCATTCCATACTTTATTTAGAGACTATGTCCACAAGTCCGCGTGTCAATTTGCATATCACAGAAGTCTAGGTGCTAGTTGTGGGACACGAAACAATAGATACTTAATTAAATCCTGCTAGGTCGCGAACCCGCGATCCAAAATGTGCCGAAGTATGGAATGAGGGATCCGCATATACTGTATAAAATCTCATTCCATACTTTATATAGAGACTATGTCCAAAATTCTGCGTGTCAATTTGTATATCTCAGAAGTCTAGGTGCTATTTGTAGGACACAGAACAATAGATACTTAATTTTCAGTCGACCAAGTCCCGAACTTGCGATCCAAAAAGTGCTGAAGTATGGAATGAGGCATCCTTATATGTTCTAAAACACTATCAATTTGTATATCGTGGAAGTCTTGGTGCTATTTGTAGGAGACATAACAATAAAGACTCTAGTTTCGGCTCGCCAGGCCTCGAGCCCACGATCCAAAAAACACTTAAGTATGGAATGAGGGATCCGCATATGCTGTATAAAATCTCATTCCATACTTTATATAGACTATGTCCACAAATCCACGTGTGAATTTGTATATCGCGGAAGTGTAGGTGCTATTTGTAGGACACAGAAGTCTAGGTGGTATTTGTAGGACACATAACAATAGATACTTAATTTTCATCCCGCCAGGTCGCGAACGCACGATCCTAAAAGTACCCAAGTATGGAATAAGGGATCCGCATATGTTCTAGAACACTATCAATTTGTATATCACTGAAGTCTGGGTGCTATTTGTAGGAGACAACACAATAGAGTCTCTCTTTTCAGCCCGCCAGACCGCGAGCCCGCGATCCAAAAATTGCCTAAGTATGGAATGAGGGATCCGCATATGCTATATAAAATCTCATTCCATACTTTATATAGAAACTTTCCACAAGTCCGTGTGTGAATTTGTATATCACGGAACTGTAGGTGCTATTTGTAGGACACAAAACAATAGATACTTAATTTTTAGCCCGCTAGGCCGCGAACCCGCGATCAAATGCAATGTTCAGCCAAGCAGCCCGTAGGTCCTGTCAATTTGTATACCGTGGAAATCTAGGTGTTATTTGTAGGACACAGAATAATAGAGACTCTTTTTTCATCCTGCGAGGCCGCCAACCCTCGATCAAAAAACTGCTTAAGTATGGAATGACTCTTTTTTATATGGCTCGTTTGTCGAAATACTTTTATATCACTCGGCCGACCAGATTGTGCAAACTTTCTCGTATAATTAAATTCTGCAATATAAATATTTAACAGTAATAATTTAGCACAGGTTAGGTTCTGAATTTGTATATCGCAGAATTGTCACTGCTATTTGTAGAGCGCAGAATAATAGATGCCCAATTTTTTGCCTGCCAGACTGAGAACCCCCGATCCAAAAAACTGGCTAATTATGGAAATAATATAGAATCACTAAGGACAAAAAAAAATGCAATGTTGAACCAACCAACCCGCAAGTCCACTTGTCAATTTGTATATCGCGGAAGTGTATGTGCTATTTGTAGGACACAGAACAATAGTGGCTCAATTTTCAGCCCGCCAGGCCGAGAACCATCGGCCATTCACATGCCCTGGGTATATCTTCGCCCGACCGCTTTTCATACTTTGGTATTTCTTGGAATCGGTTTCGCCATTACTGTTGCCTTCGTACTTGTTTCCAGATACACAATAATTAAGCTTTAATGCTAGTAGCCATCCTACAACAACTGTTAAAACTGTCATTAAATTCCGGAAGTTCGGAGAAGATTTGTCATTAGTACGAATTAAACTAAGATTTGCCCAGAAGCATGTTATCCTTTCCAAGTATTCATTTCAAAGGCCACACAATATTTTTTTTTGACGGGTTGGTGCTTTTAAGAAGTTTCCGATTCTTAATCTCTTTTCACCGTCACCACCACGTTCACACTTTTTTCTCATTGTGCAATTAGTGAGTTGTGATGGTCACAACTCATTCCACACGAACCCTGGAAATTGTCATTGATCAGTGAAAGGCTCGAGGAGATATTCCATTGATACGCATTAAACCATAATTTGCGGAGGCTTATATTGTCCCTCCCCGATTTTCATTTCAAACATCATCTCGACCAAACACAAATTCTAAATAACTTCTGGCAACAGTTCTCTCCACGCACAGTAAACACATTGGGGTATAATGGCCAGACGTTCCACTATTCCGGGGCATATTGTTACTATTCATCTCCCTCCGCCCAGTAGGAAAAAACGAGATGGTCCCTTGGTACACCGAGAGATATATTTCAAGCCAAAGAATTCCATCGCAACCCTGGCCGGTCAGAGAACCTGCCCAGTTGCAGTCATTGCTATCACAGAAGTTGATGCCATGAATTCAGAGCCGGAAGAAGATGATCTGTTGGACGATGATACGACAATGGATGATGGCAATGCAAAGAATCTTCCCACTCCTGCACCCAAATTAAAATCAACCATAACGAACGGACCTTCCCAGCTCGGTGATCATAGTCATGACAACACCAAAAGGAGTTTCAGAAAAGAAACTGACGGTGAACGCAACAACCACTTTGCACTGCCAAAGTAAGAATTCCAGAGTTCCAAATTAGTTCGTTCTGGGCGTAAGAGTTTCAGTGTAGAGCAATGATATGTTAATGCTCCCAGAGATATATTTCAAGCCAAAAAAATATTGTTTAACATTTTCGGGCATCAGTTCCAAAACTCTCGCTCCTGCCACGCATTTTCCTACTAGTCATCTCCTTCTGCCCAGAATGGACTAATTTGGGCCTCTGCAATTGCACATGCAAGCTATGCTACTGATTTTTTTTGGACTATGCAGAGGCAGTTTCAGCTACGGGCTATTCCACTTGCCCTGCGACCATTTTCGTCTTCTTTCTGAGGAAAAGCTTATGAAGAATATCAATTTTAGCAGAGGATGATTCATCGACGAGAAAACTCTAAGAATCTTGCATACTGCAGAACCCGTGCCTGTGTTTGTCCCAGATACCTTCAATGTTTCGGCTCGAAGAACTGGGTCCAATTTCTAAGCATAGATGCACAGTACTCGATGTTTTTCTTATTTTTTTTATTTTAAATGGATTTACTATTAAAAAAAATTACCTTTCACTCTTCGTTGCTGCCTCTTTTTTGGGTTAAACGCATGTTATAATTGGCATGGTTCGGTGCTCTCGTACTTCTTCGATCTTCTGTTTACTAATACCAATATACAATGTTGCAACAAAATCGTTGTTCTTGTTTCTAGACATGCAATTATTAAGTTTTAATGCTAACATCCCATAATGCAATGGGTTTAATACTTGAGTTAATATGTTGCACTGATGGTAGAATGTATGAAGAACACAGTTACACGCACACGTTCCAATAAAATCTAATCTTCCACAAAGCATTTGCTGACAATTAGTAGAAAAGCAAATTTAGTGGTTAAGTTGATATGTTACAATCATGGAATAATGTATCAACAACATAGCTGCAGGGATACATTGCAATAAAATGTAATCTCCAACAACGCATTTAGTAGATCATGGTTTTGCAACGATGGCGCTTCTTTGAAACCAATTCATGCTTACGAAAATTGCCTTCCGCCTCTCTATTTTCCCACTCTTTTATTCCCTCTAGTTTCTCTTCCTGGTTACTTAATCATTTTTTTCTTGACAATGCGTTGGTCCGCAGCTTCGTGGATTCACGCATTTGCGTTTCCAACGACCGCTTCCCCTTTCTTTAAATTGACCGTGTACTGTTCCCTGTCCCACAACTGGCACCCAGAGTTCCACCATATACAAATTCACAGTTGAACTTGCGCACTGGTCGGGTCAACATTGCAATTCTACTTTACCGTGACCTCCAAACAACATTCGGAGCTTCGGTATATACAAATTGACATATATTCAAAATTGCAACCGTTCTTAGATCATACGCTTTTCTATATTACGGTCCACCTATCATGCCCTTTTCTGTGCTGCACATTTTTGCACTGAAAACTTTCAAGAAATACAATTTAACCGTCGGGTCCTCACATATTTAGTGGAACTATTGTCACTCCATTTTGAAGCCCGTCTGTCTGCTTTCCATACTTCACCATTTGTTTGAATTTCTTTGGCGAATCGTTGATTTGGCGGGTTGAAGAAATATTCAGTTCGTAGTCATTGTTTCCTGTATCTGCACCCCTTTGCAATTAGCAGTTGGTAATTATATATAAGATCTTATTGCCACGTATGCAATTAACAATCTCCTTGTTCCATACTTAGCCACTTTGGCGCAATTTCGCAAATATACAAATCGGTCACTCAATTGCCCCATCATNNTCCCGTCCGACTGCTTTTCAGAGCTTGCCATTCTTTCCTTGCTCTCCGCCCTCTCCTTCACCTTCGCACTTGTCTATAATAAAAGAAAATAAAAAGTTATATATATATATACACACACACACACACACACACACACACACACACACACATATCTTGTTTCTAAATATGCAATTACTGGCATTTAATTCTAACAAGTCATCATGCAGAAACCGTATATATTGTCTTTGATGGGCAAAAGGCTCGAGGACATATCGTATTCATGCACATTAAAACAAAATTTGTGGGCGGATTATATTATCCCTTGTGAGTGTTCATTTCAAAATCATGAAATCTCGTTCACACGGCGTGCCCTTCTCATGTTCACGAAACCTCCATTCCTTAATTGCTCTTCACCGTACCCGCCACGTTCGCATTTCTAAATATGCAATAAATAAATTTTACTGCTAACAGTTCATCATGCACCACCAATACATGTTGTCATTAATCAACAAAAGGCTCGAGGACTTTCCCATTCAGAAGCATTTAACTAAGATTTAGAAAAAAGTTACATTCTTCACTCTAACAATTCATTTAAACCATCATCTTCAGCAAAGCAACCTTCTCATAAACCTATGGCATCAGCTCAGCAACAATTCTGTGGATATACAGTGAACACCTTCGGGTGTGAGGACCAGAACTTCCTTTGGTCTAGGGAATTTTCTTATTACTCAACCCCCACCCCAGAGAACCAAGTAATTTGGACCTCCAGGATTGCTCATGCAGGCTGTGTCCCTGAGGTTTTTGACTGTAAGAACTTGGTCTCTTGGTGTGCTGATAAATTTATTATAGACCAAAGAATTATTCCACTGCACGACGACTCTTCTGTTTCTTTTTCACCTCAGGTCTTCCGCTAGATGCTGAAATTGCCCGAGCCAACATTGACATTCAAAGGAGAAGATTGCAAACAATTCCTGGCAAAGCATAATAACAGATTGGACCTCTTGCCCCATTTTTTGGAAAGGCCAAATCTAGTTCTTGAAGATATTACAAGTATGGAGGTTAGTTCATTTAGAAATCCATTTCGGGAAATTGCCTGGCTGTTTACAAAAATAATGGGACATGAGTCCACATGTACTGTTTCCCGCATGACTCTTTATATTTTGTATTTGACAATGAATGAACAAGCCCTTTTTGATTGGGGCAGGTTAATTTCCCATGAAATCTCTTCCCAAATTTCTAGCTACAAAAGGAAAAAGAAATTTTATATGTCATCCTATTTAGTTTTTGCAATAGCACATTCCTGTCAATTTCCGCAACTGTCTCTGTCCAAAAAAGTCAACTACGAATTCCACCCAGTAACGTTTTGGTACCAGGCCTTGTGGAAGCACAAGGATTCCCACTTTTTTTATGAGGTTTTTAATGGCTTCCTGTATGTTTTCAAAGTTTTGTTGTTCGGAGAAAATTCTCCCCGCATATCTGAACATGCAACTAGTTTTTTGCACAATAAGGGGACACTCCAACATTTGGAAAATTACACTGTCATAAGAATTTTTGGCTCCACGGAACAACCTTCTCTCCTTCCATTTCACGTTACGGACATAATTTTTATTGCAGAAGTAGCACGTCAATACATCTACTGGTTCCATCTGTTCCAAAGGAAGAAAAAAAAACAGTTCATTCCTCTGCCTTGGAAAATAGGGGAGTTCGTCTTGAAAAACGTCAACAAAATTGACGATTTCACAGCACATTTTAGCATCTCCAAACTCAGATATACTGAAGACATAAGAGGATTCGACCCCTATGATATTTTTAGAGAACATTTATAATCACTTGGCCTCGACGATTGTTTTGCAAATAAACACATGCCCAAAAACATAGACAGTGATGGTCCTGCCTCTGATACCGACGACGTAGAGATAGTGCAAAGATGCACTAAATTGTACACGCAACAGGGGAAAGGCCCCAGTGACAAGAGTGTTCAATCCGCAAATACCACTCCAAAAAGCACGACATCCCAGAGCATTGCTCCAATGACCCATCACAGCAACGAAAGAACCCAAAGTTCTTCAAACGGAGGAGGAGATAACGACCCTCCTCACTCTAAAATTGATAGTTCTCACAAGCTTCCAATAGAGAAGAAGAGGAAAAAAAATGTGGGTCAGGTAGAAGAGCCGAAAATTCAGAGTTAGAACATGGAAGTTGACACTGATCTGGATGCCATGTTCCCCTTCCTTGATCAACCCCAATATGGCATCCACCATATCCATCCAATGGACATATCTGTTACCCAAAATTTTGACGAAGATGAATCCTTTGTGTTCCAGAGCGCTTTTTTTGATAGCCGGAACAAAAGATTGATATTTGAGAAAAAGAATGTTAAAAATATCAAAGGAAAATGTCGTTCAGAGGTTGACGTTGCCAACATGCGGTTGTCCCAAATCTGTCAACTTCACAGCGCGACCGGAGAAGCACTTCATGATTCCATTGGATGCATCGAGACCCAGGATGCATCGAGACCCAGAATGCCAAATTGAAGGACCGAGTCAAGGAATTGGAAGACGCTTTCATTCCTATGCCATTGCTTGTCGATCCTTTGGCAATAGCCATGCCTGACACCCCTGCACCCAATGTAAAATCATCCTCCACCATGCTCTCATCCTGTAAAGGATATGTGGAGAATAATATCAAAAAATGAATGGAACTGGTTACCCAGGCGTGGAAAGGATCACAAACCATCGCTTCCCTTGGAACTAGGGCACATAGCTTGCTCGAGCTTTTGCAAGCCAAATTAAAAGATGAAGAAAATTCTTTTTAAAAATAGTCATCCATTTTGGCAAGATTGTCAACAATATGACAGAAACAAAAAGAAGAGAAGAAGATCGTCCATCCAAAAACTGGATTGCCCAATTGAATGCATGTTGGAAACAAAAAGTAAAGAATCTGCGTCTCATTGTTCAGTCATGTGAACAAGCCATAGCGAAGAAAGATGAATTATTCAAAAAACTGTCAAATATAGACTTGGCAGGGAAAACCAACGACTTCCAAGACCCCCTCTTAATCGCAAACTCCTTGCCCTTAAACAGGCAAGAGTTCGATAAACAGGTTTCTATGTTGAATACCTTGTCTCTCGAAAAGTTTTACAGCATCCTTCAATTTGATCAAGCTCACGTCCATGACTGGCTAGTCAAATATGCAGTATAGAATGAGGAAATTCATCAGGCTCTCTCTAATCTTTCTATCGACTTCCAGGAATTAGAAAATGAAGTTTTCCACATCAAAATTCGGAATGAGATCAACGTCACCCCAATGAGAAGCTACATTGAAGATTGGGTCGAAAGGCAATTGAAACATGCAGCGAATGAAAGACAACAGGTAGTTCCGGCATTCCAACAGCCGTGGAGAACATCCTTCAAACCACAATCGTCACCGACATCAATGAAATGACAGGCCCAGGAAAATAGCCAAAGCGCTCATATGTACCTTCACTGTAAGTTTAGTCATCGCATCTTTCTTTGTTTCTCAGCCCATTTATTCCACTTTCTTAAATACAGATGTATAGGTAAACACTTATACCTTTCCATTTATTTTCTTTTGCAGCTATTGCACTCTATCTTCTTTCCACAATCTTGTTTCTTGTACACATTTCTCTAATGGTCCGCGTGAGCCCCAATCCCAGGCTACATCACAAACGCAATGAAATTCTGGTTTATATGTAACAGACTTTATTTTTTTGGTATATTTCAAAATTTGCAGTAGTATGTAACAAACTTTCATTTTTTCACATACTTAAAAAAAAATGCATTTAAATTTTTATATGTTACAGACTCTATTCTTATCTTTCCGCATTCTGTATAACAAATGCATTTGTTTTTTAATATGTTAGACTTTTTTTCTTATCCTTCAGCACTCTGTATGGCAAATGCATCTACTCTTTTATATGTTACACACTTTTCTTTTTTTATATATTTCAAAATAAGTGGCGTTTAACAATGCAAGCGTCATTTACATATACCCCATGTTCACAAATGCATTTAAATTTTTATATTACTTCTCCTATTAATTTTATGTCATTATATAATTTTATCTTTCACCAGTCCATATCGAAAATGCATTTGAATTTCCAAATTTAATCTTGCACTGTCAACAAATTTTTTACTTTGTTATATACTTTCAAAAAAATTAGGTTTGCTATAAACTTTCAAAAATTAGATGCTGTTGTGCCTGCGGACCGTCATTTACTTTTGTCGTATCTTCCGTGATATACAATTTGCACAACATTTCCTTGATATACATTTTGCACCAAACACTTTGTTTCATTTACAATTCGACCCCATTTTCCACAATTTGCTTCTAGCCTCCTTGGCAGGGACAGCGTTGCCACGCAACCTTGTTATATATACCTAAAAGAAAAAGGTCTCTCTCTATATAGACAAACACTAGAAGTTAGAATCTAACTTTATGCACTATACATAATAATAAATTAATTTCATAAAGATAAATATAAAGGATATAAAATATAACTATATTTGTGATAGTTGCTTTATGTCACGAGAAGTAATAGAACAATCTTGATATTACTAAATTAACCCTCAAACAATAATTACCTCCATGTAATTTTAAGTATTATTAGTTACAATACTCAATTGGGTTAGGCCCTTAAAGTTGCGCACTAAAGTGCAATGGACCTAGGAATAAACAAGAGCTACAGTAGTAGCATTGACCCTGCCCAAAATTGGATGGATTTGATCTTTGATATGGGACTAGTTGGAGGTGAATCCCTTGAAAATTTTAGTGGTTTGTCCTTGGGAAATAGAACTCTGCCAAAAGCCACTCAAATTTATTTAGAGAGACCGCAACGGTTATGATCTCCCTATTTTTGCAGTCAGTACTCACAGCTCTACAGCTGTAAGAGTCTACCAGAGAGTGTCACGTGTTCGAAGGTACTTTTTAAAGTCAGTATGCGTATCTGAAGTTTACGCCAGCCTGGACGGCTTGGATTTCAGGGGATCAAAATTGGTATCCTCATGCCACCATGTGTACCAGATTGGATGATTTTCCAAGGGTTTTACTCATAAGTTAAATGCTAGCCAACACCTCTGCAATAAAGGGTTGAAGTAATTGACCAATAATAATTAGAAAAAAATGTTTTAAATTTTTTTTTTAAAATAAAAAATCAGTGTTACAATGTTAAATTATATAAAAATAGTTTAAATTTATGATCAACATAAAACTAATGTTAAGTCAAAGAAATCTCATTGTAAAAATAGTTTAAATTTATGGTCATAAAACATCGGCAAACAACTAAATAGAGCTTATATTTCCAATGAAGCCGCAGTCGCTCAACAACCGCTTTGCAATAAGACTTCAATTCTCTAGTCCAATAGAATTGTAAAAAAATAATTTTAATATATTATAAAAATAAAAAAAATTGTTTACTTAATGTAAAACATTGGCAAACAACTAAAAGTTCATAGTCAAACTTCAAGTAATACAAGGTCAACGTTGAACTGATCGCTATAGTCCCTCCGCCAGGGACTAATACAGGATCCTTATGGGCTTATTAAATTTTAAATTATAAACATGAGTGATGTGTTAACTATGGTATGATTGTGCATGCTTAAGTAAGAAAGATGGACACAGTTTTAATTACTTAAACAATTATTACATCTTCACATCTATTGTTTGAATTTAAATTGTAAAAAATATATATATTGAAATGTTCTTCTCTTGCGTAAATGGAAGTTTAATTTCCTTATTGATCAATTTAAATTGATAAGAAACTATATGTGAATAATTACATATCTTTTATATGTAGTTATCTTGTATATAAATTATACTTGCTTATATAAGTCGTTGATATAGATTTATCTTAACTTGCTTTCTAAAAGAAATATATATATATATATATATATATATATATAAATAAATAATAACAATTTTTACTGGATGTAGTCACTTACATTGTGTTGTTATGAGTAAGGTTATTACACATAATATTTTTGAGATAGCTAGAGCCATAGATATTTTTGAGATGATGATGGCCTATAATATCCCGCTTTTGACCCTTTGGATGTATTAGACAAGATTATGTATAACTTGTAGATAAGTGGTTATAATGACGAGAGTTAAGCCACATGAGTTTAAATAAATGACCCCATGTGTAAGTGATGTAAATATATTGCATGGATTCCTAGTGTGAAGCTCACGACCAAGGCTCAACTAATGAATGGCTAGGCATGTAATCATGGAAAATATGCTTTCTGTGTACCATGTGGTAGACCTGCCATGGTATACTCAACATATGTAGATATTATTTTAAACATTAATATAAAGTTCCAAGATGTCTACAAGGAGCACAAGAGGGGCTGCAAAGGGAATGGAAAATGGGGCCTAAAAGGTGGATAATTGATCCTATGTTGCCTAAGAGCTTCTACCTTTTTATCATGTGGTTTATTTAAATCTCATCCACCATCTTTGACTTAGAACCCAATCACTGAATGCATGTGGTGGTTGGTGAGGAGTCTACCTCACACAATTATGAATGCATGTGGTGGTTGGTGAGGAGTCTAGCTCACACAATTATGAAGGCATGGGGGTTGGGTACAGGAGTTGTAAGAGACCCCATCCTCATGGAAATTCAAAACTCCTCAATTCTCATGCACACTTTTCCCATTTTAATTCAAATTCACACACTCACACATAACATTCTCATGCTCGAGCACCATCGAAGTTCTAAAAAATGCATCCTCATGTTTTATATTGATATACAAACCTATAAATGACCAAAAAATATCTATGGGAAAGAAATTTGTAACCTTGGGAAGGGAGATGGATAGTTGTGGTGTAGCTTAGAGGTTGGGTTGTTTATGAAACCTCACTTCCCCATGTTAATTGTTGTTCATTGGGTGCCTTGTGGCCAAGTTATATTACTACTAGGTTATTCTAGGAGATTAACAACATGATGGGTTCTTACTACCTACATTGAGAGGATTAGAAGGTAGAATTATCCTAAGGTACTATTGAACAAAGAAGAGAGATGTCTTTGTTGTGCTATGTGGGTAGTGGATGAGAATGCCATGACTATTTGATGGATGGATGGTTACCTGGAGTGTTTAGTTGTAAAGACAATGGTTGATCTTGAGAGAAAATGGGCTGGGTGAGTGACCTTCAACTCTATAGTCATTTTCCTTCACCCTGGTGGCCTCATAGCTCAACTTGGAGGTGGAATCTACATTGGATGCCTATGGTTGGGCAGAATTGCTTGTACACAACTAGTTTATTGGACCATCTTGGTGAAAAGATAAGTATTCAATCGTTTCTCTTAAATATTTGTTAAATGCATGTGGTAGTTGGTGAAGAGTCTACCTCACACAATTATGAAGGCATGGGGGTTGGGTACAATCAAACCAAGGATTTATAAGAGACCCCATCCTCATGGAAATTCAAAACTCCTCAATTCTTATGCACAATTTTCCCATTTTAATTCAAATTCACACACTCACACATAACATTCTCGTGTTCGAGCACCATTGAAGTTCTAAAAAATGCATCCTCATGTTTTATATTGATATACAAACCTATAAATGACAAAAAAATAACTATGGGAAATGAATTTATAACCTTGGGAAGGGAGATGGATAGTTGTGGTGGAGCTTAGAGGTTGGGTTGTTTATGAAACCTCACTTTCCCCTGTTAATTGTTGTTCATTGGGTGCCTTGTATCCAAGTTATATTACTGCTAGTTTATTCTAGGAGTTTGACAACATGGTGGGTTCTTCCTACCTACATTGAGAGCATTAGAAGGTATAATTATCCTAAGGTACTATTGAACAAAGAAGAGATATGTCTTCGTTGTGCTATGTGGGTTAGTGGATGAGAATGCCATGACTATTTGATGGATGGATGGTTACCTGGAGTGTTTAGTTGTAAAGAAAATGGTTGATCTTGAGAGAAATTGGGTTGGGTGAGTGACCTTCAACTCTATAGTCATTTTCCTTCACCTCGATGGCCTCATAGCCCAACTTGGAGGTGGAATCTACATTGGATGCCTATGGTTGGGCGGAATTGCTTGTACACAACTAGTTTATTGGACCATCTTGGTGAAAAGATAAGTATTCAATCGTTTCCCTTATATATTTGTTAAAAATATGTAATTTAAGTTAAATTTTTACTTATGAATGAAATTCAAAATGGAATCCCCGGTTTAAATGACTTTATGCATGCTTGTTGTTGTTGCATTAGTTAATTGTATGCATGTGCGAACTCGAATGGCATAAGAGTTTAATGGATTTGAATTTTTGTATTGAGATTTTCAAATTTGGGTAGTGTCCCTACCTTGTGGGTTGAATTATCCTTTGAAGGGATGTTACATCTTGGTATTAGCGTTGAAGTTACAACATTGAGTTGTTATGGGTTGAGACAATGAGTAAATGGTTGAAATGAGTTTCTTTGGGAAGTTATAAATAAAGAGAGGACATTCTTGGCATACTCAGTTTGAAATTTTTGTGGACGTTGACATGGGCAAAGGCCAAACTTCAACCTAGAGTAGCATATAACTATTGGAAAATTTGGGTCCTTCACTACTTAAGATATCGGGCCCTTCCCATCTATCTCATAATAGTCTACAATTAAAATTTCATGACAAGCTTTATTTCTCAATGGTCGGTTGGACTCTTTGAAATGGGACGATAACTCTTCTTAAAAAATGGCTCGATGTAGCATATTCCAAAATGACCCAAAGCAATCCTATTTCAAAATGGCATGAAGTTGTCTTATTAGTCCCTGCCTCCAGCAGGGTACTATAGCATTCGATTTACGGTTGACCTGGTATTAGTTAAAGTTTGACTTTTAATATTTTGTTCAATGTCCAAGTTTAACATAGGAAAATCTTAACACTGTATATTATATCATTTTATATAATTAAAAAACTTTATTTTTCTACAATCTTATTGGCTGAGAATTTGAAGTCTTATTCTCGGCCCGACGATGATCTCATTGGTAATCTCAACTTCGCTTAAACATATTTAATGTATGTCAGTTCATCTTTAAATATGTACAACATATTTTCGCCACCTCTTGTTATCATTACGATATCCAAAATCCTTGTATCCTTGTACTGCTTACACCTTACATATTTTCACCACCTCTTGTTATCATTACAATATCCAAAATCCTTGTACTGCTTACACCTTGCACTGCTCGTATATTTAAGAAAATACTTTGAGAAAATTTAGATGCACTGCCTTAAGTAAATTTCAATGCAGTTCCTTCCAGTTAAGTAAGTAAGTAACAAACATTTGAGATGCATAACAATAATTCAAAAATAGAGACCACACAAGTAGTTTATCTTAGTCAATTCGAGAGACCACAAAAGAAGTTGACATAGAACCAGTTGACTAAGTGTCATATCCAGGTGCAGACAAGAAAGCCAACAGATCGATTTCAGATCCTAATAAATTTAGGTTTTTTTACAAGTACTGAAGTGACAACTAAAATACATTTCATTTATTTGTTATAATAAACTATTTAGACTAATAAAATTTAAAAGAAATATTATTAATTTAAACACTATATACAATCAAGCTAATTATGGATTACTCCATCCATCTACAACCTTTTTAATTTCAATATATAAAATTAATATCCATATGAAAAAATTTACAACTTTTTCATTTTTGATATATAAAAATAATTTATCCATATTAAAAAAATTCAAGTTATATGTAACAAACCTCTCCATCAAAGAAAAACAAAACAAAGAAATTCCATCTAGGTGGTTTCATTGGCGTTTTGAGAAATTCCAGCAACGTGGTTTTATTGGGTGATTCACTGGGGTTGTGTTGTTTATAGTTGGAATATTCTCCATTTTTAAATTGGCTTGGAAAGCAAAGAAATTATGGCCATGTGCTTTCATTTCGTGATTCATTGGTGTTTTGTTAGGGCCAGGATGTTCTCCATTTTCAAACTTGTTTAGCAACAAAGAAATTCCAGCTATATGCTTTCATTTTGTTATTTATTGGTTCTTCATTTTCTTATTCATGGATAATTTTGCATTTTCTTATTCATTGATGCTTTGTTTTGTATATCTAAAACATTTTCCATTTTCAAATTTTTCTGGACAAGGACTAAGCTACCATGCAGATCTTGTTTCTAAAAGTGGCATGAAAATCCTTCTTTGAAATTGGTCAAAGTGCCTTCTTCGAGAGAGGCTCAAAGTAGGTTATTTAAAAAGTTCTCAAAGTGAGTTATTCTAAAAGTCGTTGAAGCCGTCTTATTTCAAATTGACTCAAATCATCTTGTTTTAAATTGGTTTGATGAAGATGTTTTAGAATGGACCCGACAATGTTATTTAAAGTAGGGTGCAAGATGGTATTTCTAAGTCGACCGACGAACCCTCTTTTGAATTGACCCAATCAATGTTCCTTCAAATTAGGCCGATGGAATTTTTTTTGGAATGCCTCAATGGGCCTTATTTCGCAATTTCACGATTAATGTTATTTCGATGAAAGATGATGGGAGTTATTTTGAAGTGGCTCGATGGGGTTATTTCAAAATGGGCCAATGTGCCTTCTTTTGAAATAGGTCAATATATGTTATTTCAAAAGGGGCCAATATATGTCATTTTGAAATGGCCTGATATAAGCATATATTGCATTATGTGTGGTCTTCAACCCATGTAACAAAGACACAAGTAAAGGGAACTGCAGTGAAGAATCCAAAGGGACACGAGTCAGTTAAAATGGTGAACTAATAAAGGGATGGCACCCCCTTAACCCCTGCAACGTTGTAATGATTCCATCACTAAAATTATAAAATTACATTTAGAGTGCTTATCTACACAAAATTTAAATGGCTATGCTCAATTCTAGATGAGGTCTTTGATATTTGGAGCATATTCCTCAAATTCCTCCAGAAACTTTGTAGCATAATATGCATGTCAAATTAACATGCTACATATTGACACCTTAACTAAGTAAATCTTGTACTTATAATCCAACATATAATGTATTGATGAATCTAGTTTCTATGAGAAATTGATAACATTGTTTATAACTTGATTGCTTTTGGTGGAGGGTTCAGGCTTGAAATAATATGCTAGCTTTAGATTCATTGTGAGTGGGAAATCTGCATCATATACTCATTTCCAGAGGAAAGCAAAACTTAGGCTACAATAACCTTATTATCTTTTAGTGAGGTTATGTAGATCTTTGTACATTTTATGATAAATGAAATTTTCAAATAGGAAATAAACTTGAGAGGGTTACAAGTCTATGACCAAGATCATGCAATATCATTTTAAGGCATATGTATCCATGTCCTATAGCTTTGTCCCTTCAATTGGAAAATATCACATAATCTATCCTCACAGGGACAATGCTTTACTGTAACCATCTTAGCATTTATGAGATTGCATAAGAACTGGATCTTTACTAATGTCGTAGTTTTCACATCATAATTATTGATAGCATCTCCAACTATAATATTTCCATTGATAGACACATAATTTCATATATTGTTCTATCACAATGCATGGTTTTTAAATCATGGATATTTATCACAAATATATGAGTAAATTCCAAACTAGTCTTTCACTTGAAGAGCCCCACTAGCTTGCGCCAACACTTCAATTAATAACCCAATAGGTCTAGAACTTTGTATGATTACTCAGTCCATTAGATGTATGTTTACCCTGTTAACTGCATGCATTGTCATGGGAAGCCCATAACCTCCTGCCACAAAAACTTGTGGAGGGAGAGAACATAGGAGTCAAATTATTTTGGTATTTGGTAGAAGATAAATATATATTGTCCAACCACCAAGAAATCCTCTAACGTCATTTTTTTTTTTGAAAAGAAAAAAAGATTTTATATTAATCCATAAAGGAAAATATACATGTTTCAGTCTAGTCCACATTCCTTATAACATGCCTTCCTTTTATCTTTACAAAATTCTCATAGTCTACGCGAGGGGCGATCTTCGAAGTTCTTTACAAAACATCATACCACAACTCAGTTTCGTCACACAATTCTAGGCAGATTTTCCTTTATAATCCTTGATCCCATGGAATTCTTAGAGCCAGAACTCCATAGCCTCTACTTCTTCACCTTCTATGAATTCATAGTATCCAAAGGCCCCGACTGGTAGTAATAGGGATTCCTTTGATAATTCATCTGCCTTGGAGTTAAGTTCTCGAGGAATGTGGTGAAAAGAGAGCCATTCGAAAGACTAGAAGGTAAGCTTAATATCTCTCATGATATTAGCTAGCCTTATATCTTGTGTTGAGTTCTTCCAATTGGCCCAATCAATAACCATTTTGAAGTCCCCAAAGACTTGGATCTTCTTGACATATTTTTTTATAGCTGTCTCCAACAACATCCAAAGTGCTATGAATTATGCCCTGTTGTTGTTGTCAATACTTGGGGCATATCTGCTATGTATGCAATGGTTCTGTTTTATAAACAAAACTATCCCAACACCAAACATTGGAGGGTGTCCCTGACTGACACCATCAAAATACCCCTAGAGCACTTCGTAATCTATTGTTGGAAGAATCATGATGCACAATTTCAAAGCTTTCAAATCCTCTCTGAATTCAACTGCTTGATTTAGAGTTAAGTTTTCCCTCACTTCTAGGGCATGAACTTGTCATTCAAGATTGATTTATTGCAGGCCCACCAGATATTGGAAGTGAAAATGCTTGGAAGCCCTGAGTATAATTTTGCTGCTTTGTCCTGTAGCCAATATTTTAGGAATTCTTCTAGATTTTCCTTGTTCCAGCTCGAATTTACCTTAAGCTAGTATTTTACCAACTTCATTACCTGTGTTGCATATGGGAAGAAAATGAATAAATGGTAAGGTAATTTTGCATTTTGGGGGGGGGGGCTTTGATTTTTCAAATTGGTCCCCACCACCAAATTAGTCCACACTTTTCCTCTTGTCATGATTTATAACTTAGATTGGCTGTGAAGGTTTCATCCTTTGGCTTTTTGGACCAACACAAAGAGTCATCTATTTCTTCTTCCATGGAAACAAAGTTCTCACTTAACAATCCTATATAATTTTCCCATTCCTCGGCCAAAAATTCTGGAACGCCAAGGGTGGCAACACCTTTCCATTCTAGACGTCCTCTAAGCTAAGGGGAACCTATGCAAGCATCATATAACAAGACTATGTTTTGGTTACAAAAGTGTTTCATTAGGGGATCAAAGAGTTCAAAATTGTTTCCCATGCCCAACCATGGATCCTTCCCTATACAGACGCTATGTTCATTCCCTATTTTCCAGACTATCCATTTTCCTACTAAAGGGAAGGCTTCAACAAACACCTTCCACACAATCAATCTTTTAGATGATTTTAAGGGGACACAAAACCATTCCTCAATAGACAAGTTAGCGAAGTATTTTGAAGACATAACTCACATCCACAATGAATTTCCTTGTGTTAGCCTCCACATGTTTCTTCCTGCCATGGATTTCACAAAGGGGAAAATGTCTTTTTTCCCCCACCCCCATAAGTCTTTGGGAAGAGCTATGGAAGCCCATTTGGCTAAGTGGATGCCTCCTGATAACTTTCTTCCTACCCATAGATAATGGAAACTCGTCTTGTGAATCCTTTTCAGCACCCCCTTGGGGATGACTACAATGGAGTTCTAGTACACCAACATGCTTTCCAAAACTGTCTTGAGCATGACTAATCTTCCCCCTTTAGATAACAATCTATTCACCCAGATTGAAATCCTAGCTTTCACTTTTTTAATTAGCCATTCCCAGTGTCTTCGTTTATAGAAATCCATTTTGAGGTGGAAACCCAAATATTTAAACCTTCCTTGAGGCTCTTTCCTTGTGAAAGGATGATGTTTCTCAAATAATTAGATTTTGTTTCTGAGCAATTATTAAGTATAAAGCGAGAATTTTCCAAATTGATGGACATACGTGTAGCCTAGCAATACCAGTCAATGATTTTTCTCAGGGCTTGGATATCTCCTTGAGTTCCATTCACTCTATAGAAGATGCCATTGAAAAAAAGTAGGTGAGAAACAATTTCCGAGTTCGACACCCTGACTCCTTACAATGCTCTGTTTGTTTTGGCCTCCTTTAGAATTATGCCAAGGGATTCCGCTATAATCAAGAACAAAAAGGGTGAGAGTGGGAATACTTGGTGGAGTTATCTCAAAGCTTTGGATTAGAACCAATCTCAAAAAGGTCCAGTTAACTCTATCATAGGATTTCGATAAGTCTAGTTTCAAAATTTCCACTTCCAGGTTCTTTTTTTGACCGAGTGGAGGACCTCATGTGTTGTTGTTACCACATCATGGATTTGTTTGTTCTATAGGAATCTTAATTGTTCCTCACCTATTACTTCACTCAACATAGGCTTTAATCTCCTTGCAATTATCTTGGATATTATTTTGTAAATAACACTACAACAAGAGATGGGGTGAAAATCCTTGAAAGAGGACACATCTTGCTTCTTGGGAATCATGCATAGGAAGGTAGAGTTAAGAGCCCCATGAACTTTTCCTTCCCTCTTTGATTCCTTGATTGTCATCAACAAGTCTTCCTTTGTCAGATCATAAAAATTCTTAAAGAATTCTATATTTGTAATTCCATCTGGACCGCGACTCTTCCCATTTTTCATGGACGCGAGAGCAACAAGTAATTCAATCTCTGTTACTTCTTCCTCCAAAGTCTGATTCATTTCGATAGAGAAAACCGACTGGAATTTATAAACCACTTCAATGATTTCTTGGATTGGAAAACCTTCTGGGGCTGCGAATAGTTTCTTGAAGAAGCTTTCCCTTACTTCCACTTTCTCTTGGAAGGAGCTACTTATCGATATGCCCTTGTCTTTTATTTCCCAAATAGTATTTAAGTTCCTTATGAGATTTACATATTCATGAAAATATTTCATGTTGTTGTCTTCGACTTCTAACCATAACGCCCTACTTTTGAGTCTCTATTCCTTCTCTTTTTCCAACCAAGAGTGTTGTCTTGCCTCCAAGTCCTTTAACTCATTTTCTTGAACTGGGCCAAGGGGCCCTTCATCTATTTTTGAGAGTAGAGCTGACAGACTGTCCTCTATCTCAATGATGGATCTTAACTTCTAAGTCTTCCAAGTGAATGTCCATTTTTTTGTAGCTTTTTGAATCCTTAACAATTTTTCTGCAAATTGAAACATCAAAGGGTTTGACTTTGATGAGCACAACTTAATCCATTTAGAGTAGGCCATTTTTTTAAACCC
>JASDQU010686812.1:74269-85213 GCA_032191745.1 Picea mariana | reverse complement strand
CCATACTAAAGACTGTAACAACAGAGACTAGTACTAGATCAAGAAACTCCTGAGAAGTATGAATTCAATCAGGGAAGAGTTTGACTGCCTCTTCTTCCAGAAAAAATTTCTTGACATAGGCACGCTACTGACACTTAAGCAGCCTGTGTATGTACGCGGGCTGTATAAAGTTAGGGCATGTATGTATGCGTGTAGACCCACTACAGGCCGTGTACACCTTCGTAACTTCTCAAAAAATGAAAACTAATAGGTAGACTGACAGGGAAGGGAATACTGGTATGGCAGACTAAAATCTCTTAAAGACTCAACAACTTACAGAAACTCAAAAAAGGTAATCAAACCAATTAAAACACCCAAAAACTATCCCCTAAAACCCTAGAGATCTCCCCAGTACGGTCACCAGTTTTGCTATAGAGGGAAAACCCCACTATGGACTACACTAGGGTTCAACATGTACACATATCTAACCGTCCAAAAGACTTCTACTTTTTAATAACTATCCCGAATATACCCCACATTCATGCATAAAATATAAAGTAAAAAGATCTGGTAACTCTACCTTAAACTCCGCATCCGGTGTCAATCCTTTCGCGTTTGATTTCTCCACTGACTACAAGTATCCTCCCAAGGATGACCTGCATTCACAAATAGACAAACAAGGAACTATGAACATGCATATTATATATGAATTAGTGGTTTATATGTCAATATAAAACATAAATCAAACATAAAGATTGAACACATCATATTTCGGGACAAAAAAATATTACTTTTATTGATATCACAAAGTTTACTTACAATGAGATAGATGACTACTCCTCGAACCTGGTCCGAGCTCCTCTTCACGAAGCTCCAACTCTACTTCCAAATATCTTTCTCCTCTCACGCTCTCTCTAGGGAATGGAATAGGCTTATAATGGAGGAAAAAGGCAAGAATGGGCAATTCTGACACAAAACTCACAGGGTGGCTGCAAATTCTTGGGGAAAGGAGGGGATGTGAAACAGGCAGAGTTTCACTATTCTTATGCCTCTCTTAGGAATGAGACCCCAACACCTCCTTTTATATGAAAAAAGGGTTGTTATTCGGTTGGGTGATGGGCTATAGGTGGTGGGAAAGTTGGGAAACTACCCAATAGCCTGTAATCTCAATGAATTCCTTGCAACTTCTTAATTTTTGCAACATTTGTGGGTATACGCAGGCTGTAATGATGTAGCTAGCATACGTACGTGAGTTGTAGTCGTGCAACAAGCGTGTGTATGTGGGAAGTAGTGGTGTAGGGCACGTACATCTTCAAAAATATGGTTTTTAAGAATTGTTGCTCAGTGATGGCTTGGCAAAAATAGCAAGTAGGAGAGCCTGATGCCAGGTATGCATGCATGGTGCAATTTAGGGTTATAACACTCGCTAAATTGTTGATTAAACAACATTATAATAGGGGAATGTGGAACATGAGCTATTACATGGGNAGAAATGGTTTATTCTGAAGAAAATGGATACAATATGAATTCTCTATCAAAGTCTGGCCTAACAAGAACCGAAGCAGTTGTAATTGCATGTTTAATATTAGTGAAAGCCTTTTGAATTTTTGGATTCCATTCAAACTTCTGATCCTTCTTCAATGATTTGTTGATTGGATTTATGATTGTGGCATAGTTTGGAACAAATATTCGTACAAAAATTATCTTTCCAAAAAAATATTGCACTCCTTTTTGAGACGTGGGAGGATTCAAGCCATTTATCTCCTTAATTCTTTCAGGATCAATGTACATGCCTTCTTTAGTCACAATGTGACTATGGAGATTTCCTTTTGATATTGCAAATAGACACTTCTTTGGATTCAAATATATGTCGTACATACTCCAATGTTCAAATACTTGCGTGAGATGTTTCAAATGTCGTTCTCTTAATTTCAAAGGAACTGTTAAGTCATTCTGATAATTTTCCATAAACTTGTCAATTGAATCACTAAAAGCATGATCCATTTCTCTTTAAAAAGTTGCACTAGCATTTTTTATTCCTTAAGGCATGTGGACATAAGCATATGTCCCCCATGGTGTAACAAATGCTATCTTTGGCATGTCTTCCTTAACAACAAGTACTTGGTTGTACCCAAAATCTCCATCTAACATTGACATTAATGAAAAACCAACAACTTGATGAAGAAAGGCCTCCATATTTGGGAGAGGATAATTATATTTGACATTTGCTCTGTTAAGATCTCATAAATACACACAAAGCATGATCTCACCATTTCTTTTCTAGAATACCACTTAATTTGATAACCATTTTGAATGTCAGATTCAAAAAATTATACCATATTTTTTTTTATCTTTTCTAATTCTATCTTCACCAAAGGCTTCAGTTTTGGATTGATTAACCTCAATTTCTATCTAAAAGGTTTGGAATATTCTCTAAGAGGAATGGTGTGATGAAATATAGACTTATCATATTCCTTCAAATCATCATAAGTCCAAGAAAAACCATATTTAAATTCTTGAAAAAGGAGGGTGTGCTTTATGACCTCTTCATCAGTACAATTGGTACCCAAATTTAAATAATTTTCTACTCCAAATGTCCCTATATTTCTCTTTTGATTTTCTTGGAATTTCCAAAATGATGTTTCTTCGATCACATTATTATTCCTTGTCCGATCATCTCTTGTGAAAATAGATTCCATACTGACACAACTCCTTTGAACAAAATTAACATTACTTTCATAGGTTTATTCCTTTTGACAAATCTGACTTTCATTTTTTTCTTTATCTGGATCAATTGGTAATAAATCTGCCAAGAATTTTGAGACATGTTCATCATTCTAAAATACTTTTCAATGGTCTTGATTATCTAGGACATATGGATGAAAAATGTTCTTTACATGAAATGTGTTGGGATTTTGAGAATCATTATCATTAAATAGAGAGGTTGATATTTCTAATGAATATGCTTTATAATTATTTTCTCGAGGGACAAAAATTATATTGAAGGAATTAAACAAATCAATAATTTCCAAAACTATTTTTGCATAATTATTCAATTTTTCTTTTTTGATTTTGTACTTTTTTATATGATTGATAACTAGTTATGAATCTCTAGTCATCACCATATCTTTGAATTGCATTTGAAGTGCCAAAGTCAATCCTTGAATTACTGCATCATACTCTACTTTGTTATTAGTACAAGGGAACTCAAGTCTAAATGCATGTGGATAAATGAATTATTGAGGACTTTTAAAAACTATACCAACTCTAATACTAGGTTTAGAACAAGCACAATCAAATGACGTTTTCCAAAAACCTTGAAAAATATTTTCTTCATTTTGCTTGAGGAGATTCATTTTCTCTGTATTAAAAACAACATAATTCCCAATTCCAGCATCAATATAGTTTTGGAATGTATTGGTTTCCTTCTTCTCAATCAAGGTGGGATTTCTTTGTTCTCGAGGTACTTTGATCATTGTTCCATCTTTATTTTGGAGCATCATATAACTCCCATAATTGATTATATATCCACTGATCATTGAGCACCAATCCAAACCAAGTACAACTCCATATGTATGAGGAAAATCTACTACAATTATGGTAAATATTGTTTTTATGTGAGGTGCAACGGTTATCCAAATGCAAAAATCCTTGATTTCACCATAAGATGGCACTTTCCTAGAATCAATTGCATAAATATGTTCCCCTGTTTCATAGTATTTTGTGCATTACATTGATGACAACAACATGATATTATCGGTGGCTCCACTATCAACCAAACAATTATGCAATTTCAGATCATGATTTTCTAATGATATATAGAATGGTAGAATCTTGCCTCTTGGTTTTACTGGTACGCACTGTTGATTTGTATTTGTGGTTGTTTCTTCTATTCTTGGATTAGATATACTAGCATCGTCCAAAATATTTAACAAATTTTCTCTTTGTTGGGGTATTTTAACCACTTCCATGAATGGTAAGTTATCTGAATCTCTTTTGGTTCATCAACCATATTATAGCTCATTTGTAATGATGTCTTAGTCTGATTAACAACTGGTTATTAATTTTTGGCTCTAGAAGATTGTATTTTTCCTTTTCTTTTTCGTGTTGTTCCTTTGTCTTGAATTTAATTTCTTGAGTCCTAGTGTGAAAAAAATTATCATGTTGTGTATATTTATAATCTTCTTGTTCGACAAAAATATGAAAAGATGATGAACTTTATTCTATTTGGATTGATTCCAAGATTTGATCTTCATCAAATGAGTCATTGTTTTGCACAAAATTTTCTTCTTCCGCAATTTATTCTACCACAACAACATTTGGATTTGGGACTCTAAGTGATCTTGGTCTGTGCTATTCATTCCTTTGTTTTATATTGTTTCTATCTCTTTGATTTTGTGGTGGAACTCTCATATATTGATATGGTGGAATGAGATTCTCGTTTCTCTTGAGTCTAGTTATCTCATTTTCCATTTGTCAAATAGTTATGCTCATATGAACAATTTTTATTTTTTTTCAAGTACCTTGAGTTGCTTCAAGAATATTTCTCACATTACGGGGTTATCCTTGAAAAATCATTCCTCCAATTTCTCAAATCTCAGTAATCCTTGAGGTAGATGGTCCTTGGGATGACAATGTTAAAATTGTCATCTTTCTTTGTACTTTCCCAAGGATAATACCAGGATCAACATTAGTCTCCATCATGCATTCTTTCATTTTTGTTTATTTTCTAATTGCTTCATCCAATGTGTTTATGTGTGCAATTCTTATTGCAAATTTCATGTTTGATGGTATAGCATTCTTATAACATCCAAATATAACAGGGGCATTTGAATGTTGTTCGTCTGGGATTCGATTTAATGTCTTGAAAAATCATAAATTAAAATCTATGACTCTTTCACCCTTTTGAAGATGGATTTGAGTAAACTGGGGGAGTAAAGTATGATATGAAAATGGTTGTGCATATATGGTCATAAACATATCTTCTATATCATCGAATGAGCCAATTGACTGAGATGGGAGAAAAATATACTAGTAAATTGACCATTACATCATCGTGTTCGATCAAATGAATGCCACAGATACTAAGGAACTGATCCATGTATTTTTTGGGATCCATAATCTTGTCACCTGGAAAAACATGTAAAATTCTCTCAGCAACAGTGGGAAACCAATGCTTCTCTCCTCATAAGTTAAGGGGACTATATCTAGCTCTCCTTCTAGGATTTCTTTGTCTTTCATTTCTTTCTTCATTAGGAATTTCATTTCTTTATTCTTCTCAATCACCCATGATTTCTATGCTCCCAACTTCAGATCTTGAATCTTGGTTTTCTTGATTAATCTCAAGTTTCTTTCTTTTAATTCTTGTCAATGGACCTTTGTAAGATTCCAACTTTTAAATATTTATTGTTGTCTTCTTTGTCTCAAGGCTATTTCTATTTCCCCTTATTGAGAAAGAGATTCCCACGTTCTTTCAACTTATTCATGACTCTTTGTTGTTGTTATGGTCAGGTCATACAATTGATGTAGGATACTTCCTTGGTCTCTGAGTCCAACTTGTATTTGAGTTTGGTTGGGCTTTGGATGATCATTCAAATTTCTAGTCAGAAACCAGCCTTTTGTTTGTTCCCCGGTATGTTCCCAACAATATTGATCTAAAATATGGTTTCATATCTTTGAGATAAAATGATGAGGATAAATCCCCCTATTTTTTAAAGAGGTGGTACTCCTCTTTCAATATTTCATACTTTACAAAAGAAGGTTATAAAAGACTAAGTTTTCAAAAAATAAATATTCACATCACTACAAGGAAAAGACCCTCTAGCAGAGGTTTTTATGGATGCCCCTATAAAAATATCCCAAAAATATGTTTATAGTGGATAATACTAGCTGAGGTGAGCGACGGGAGGTTTTAGCAGATGCTTTTACACTGGTTCTTTTATAAGAACATAACACACTGGTGTGTTTTATACAACAGGCACATCGGTTCCCTAAAAAATAGCGCACTGTAGAAGGTTTATTTCAAATAAAGAAAAATATTATCTGGTGCCCTATGAAAATAAGGATGCACTGGGAAATAATGACGCACCGTAAAAGAGTTCTTTAAAAAATATCCAGTGTGTAACGTAACACTAGAAGCACCAGTGCGCTATTAGTAGAGAGCACTATTATATGGTTAAATAAAAAACATTTACACACCAATGTAGGATTGTGTCAAAAAATATATACTGATGCACTCCATTGTATCATGCGCACCAGTGCTCCAATATGGAGCACCATGATAGGGTTAATTTCCAAATTTACCTAGTGCGCTATGTAAAACCGACTGCACCGGGGATTCTATTATTATACTACACCATGTTATGCTTAAATAAAAATTCCTTACCATTGTAGTTTTTCAAAAAATGTACAGCGGTGCCCTGTGTAGTAGTAAATGAAACGGTGCACATGTGTGCCCAAAAACACGTGCATCTTGCTAGGGCCATTTTTTAAAAAATATAACCGGTGCACTCATTAAATATATATGCCCCGGTGCGGTTGTTCATCGGGCACACCAGAACAGAGTTTTATAAAAAAAAATTATCAACGGTAAAAATCATTTTTACCATTTTCAGTGTTGTAGAGATCAAAAGCACCAATGCAACCTTTTCCTATCTGAAGCGCCCTTCCATCATTTCTTTCCTTGGTTGCCTTACTTTCGTTGTTTGCTAGATGCGTGAATTTCAATTTTTTCCAAACGATGGGAAAAAAAAAAAAATTTTAGTACGTCACAACCATGCCTCCCTGACGAAAAAATGTCCAGGTAATGTCCTTGTTGTAACAACCCCTCCATTACGACTAGGAAAGCGAAGCACAATTTTTTTTTTCTAGCATTAGGAAATTAACATCAACACATAAATCACAACAACACCTAATCAATGACATCATAAAAAAACTCATTAAGAGTGACTCATCGTCGTAATCCATAACAATGTAACCAACACATCAATCAAAATTAGTAACAAGACATAATTAACACATCATGGCATTAGATAATGACACAAATCAACAAGTAACATAAATGGCGATGAAAGATTAACTCATCTCAAGATAACACAGATAAACTACCTTCCCAACCTACCCAGCAATATTAGGACCTCCAAGACATATAAGCAACACTCAAGCCCAGTATTCATCCGATTGATTTTAACTATTTAAGGTCTTAGGGTTGGCGACTGTTCTGAGGAACAAGGAGGTTTCTACATCCCACTAACACAATCAAGTCCAAAAACCAACTAGCCATATACACAACATCAATGATAATCAATGAATTAATGGTGTTATAATAACCAATCACACATCACATAAATTGCATGGCACAAGAGAATTTAATTACTAAATCAATCATACAACGACATAAGAGAAGGCGCAATGAATTCAACTTTATTTTATTTTCAAGGCACAAAAGCATACATCTACTTTACTTCAAGGCAAGCGATTAATCAACCATTCAATTCAACCATAATCAACATTATCTCAAGGTGCGTGCATGATCCAAATTCCAAATTAAACATAAACCAACATCATTCAATGTGCCCAGTTAATCTACTCACTTAGGAAATCATACATCAACATATTTTAGTGGCAAAATAGAACCTCATTAATTTCAAGACGTGTAATTAACCAATTGGTTAACCAGTGGTTTACCACTTTTGGAAAGTGGTTTTCATATACAGTGTCTTTGGGGGTCAGAGGATGGTATTAAAATCCACTTTGAGGGGTCCGTAGTACTATTAACAAGGAACATGTGTCTCAATGGTAAGTTTATAAACCAGCGTCGATGCCCACACCTTTATGAACCTCTGAGATTCTCTCCTATGTGAAGTCGACAAGGATTGTTGATCCTTACGTTGATCAATGATCAACCTTAAACGTGATCCTATGGCCCCTATGTACTGGATCTATTATCCAATGATCCATATTTAATCTCGTTCAAATAATTATAATAACAATTAAATCTCCCCACTGCAAGAAGGATTTTCCTCGATCTCGATCAGTATGGTTCCAATGCAAAATATGGGATCTATCTGCCATATAATGAAGTCTAGTCTATCGATTCACATAGTACGACATATGTATTTCCCAGTATGGAGAGAAGTCCTAAAATAAAAAAACCAACTCTGCCCATACACACAATTCTAGATTACGGAATTAACATAGTAATTTTTGGAACACATTGGAACTTTGTTTATAATATTCAAAACTTATCTCACAACCTACACACATGGAATTTCTCCCAAACCACTCATCCTCACTCGCTCTATTTTCCTAACCTCTGTTAGATTATAAAATTACAAATATATTCTCAGAGCTCTCAAAATAGCTCCAACAAAACCAACTCACTCGAAGTATCTAAAAAAACCTCTATACTAGGAATTATTTCTTGAATCTCAGCAACAAAATAACAACTATGAAACAAATCAATCTTCAAGATATATTTAATAGATATAGTTTACAAATATTACAAAATAAAATTAGGGAACCAACTCCCTTCATAATTTTTTTGACCCCTTGGGTTAGTTCTAAAGCTTGTTGTCACATGCTCCTGCATCAAACTCCCGAGGAAGAAAATAATTGTTCATTTAAATGCCTTCAAGGTCTGCACCATACTTGGAAATCTTTGTTGTTGTTATCCAAGTGCAATCCAGGTGCTATAAGGGCGTTTTAGGCCATCGACTCCATATGTCTGACAATAATCAATGATTTAATCATTTATGATACAGAGAGGATAGGTGTAACATTGTCACCCAAGGTTGATCTATGACTCATGTAAACCTAGACATGTCATTGCCATGTAATATTACAAAATCTTCTCCTAGTGTCCCATATTTTGATGTGGCTGGACATAAGCAATATCTAAACTATACCATTGAATTAATATAGTGATCATGTCCTAGAGCATATAACTATAATGATTAATATAATTATTGGTTTTAGACCTTTTTTATGAATTTGGAGTGATGAGAGATCCTATATGAGACTTTATATTCTATTAGTGTAAGATTTAGGAATTTTGGTAGAGGTGGAAGAAGGTTCTCTTTGTTCAATTAAAAAAAAGAAAAGGAAAGTGAGAGAATTCAATATTTATGCAATTTTTAGAGGCTAGAAAGTGTAGGATGTAATGTTGGACTTGGGATGAAAAGAGGACGAGTCAATATATGTAGCATCTATAAGGTTTCTAACAATATGATGACTCGTTTCTAAACTTTTGAATGTTTTAATGCCTAAAATTCTCCTAACAATAGTCAAACTTCTAGATTTTAACAAATCCAAAAATAGTTGACATTTAGTAGCATGAGATTTTGTTTCAAAATATTCTTTAATGAATTTTTAAGAATTATAACAAATTGTACGGTTATGTAACTTACCTTCAAGTGATGATAGACCTTGTATGGTCATCAACTTGAATGTGTTTAGGAGTTCTTCGTTGTGCAGTGCTCAATCTAGGTAGGGACGATGAACCCCTATTCTAGCACTCTTGACCTCCTGGTTGTGGAGTTAATAATGTTGTAGTTCTTGCCCCTTCAATCACTGGTGGATAAAATATGGGAGGAGAGTGGACATGGGATTGACTAGTTTTTAGAAAATTTGACCGTCGAACAAGAAGTTGCACCACATGAACTTCTTCACCACAATGTTGTACACCAATTGCTTTTCTAATTTCATCCATTGTATAATCAGCTCCAAGAAAATCCCCCATCATCTAGTCATCCACAACAAGTTGTCTTGATGAGATACTTGATGGATTGGTCTCTACTAAACTCTTGCACTTTGCTTGTGGTGATGGAGGAGAAACAACATCGAAATCTATTCCTCTAGAAATTGGATTTCCCTCTTTTGAAATCCTACACTTTGACACATGTAACTTTTCCTTTTCTCTTTCTTCTTCTACCTTTTCGATCAGTTTCTCTTTTCTCGAGGACTTTCTTTCTCGAATCTGTTGGTTCCCCATGTTTAAAGAGAAAAATTGGCTTCCAAACACCCCACCACAAATTTGTCTTTGTATTACACAATAAGGAAAAACTAATAATTCCAATTCCAAGTGGACAAATATGTCTTTGTATTACAAAATAAGACAACTAATAATTCCAATTCCAATTGGATGAAATTGTCATGGTATTACACAAGAAGGAAACTAAGAATTCCAATTCAAATTGGATAAATTTGTCTTGGTATTACACAACTAACAATTCAAGGAGGACAAGTTTTTCTTCCAATTCCAAGAAGACACAAGAAGACAAAAACAACAATTCCAATTGGAAAAATTTGTCTTCCAATTCTAAGAAGAGACAAGGAGACAAAAACAACAATTCCAATTGGAAGAAATTGTCTTCCATGTCCAAGAAGACACAAAAAACAATTCCAATTCCACTTGGACAAATTTGTCTTCCAATGTTTCCCGCAATGGTCTTGCAACAACACAAAACTATTTATGAATCAAATAACAAGACTAAAATAAGAAAAACATGTTTGTGCACGCCATTTTTGTGTTCAGATGTTGGGAATTTTTTGTCGATCTTGAGACGGATGAGGTAGTGGAGTGTGCTTGGCACCAAAAAATTCCCATCATGAATGTGTGTGTGTGTTCCTAGAACACATGCGCACTAAAGAACGTGAATGTTCTAAGAATGCGCACGCGTTCCTGCTAGCATAAACGAGCAACAACTACAAGGATATCAAGTCACAAGAATGTGTGCACACTCTTAATGCAAAAGATATATCATTTATTATAGACCAAACATCTTTATGAATATACATCAGGTTGGCTCAGATTTATGGTCGGGATGACAAACCTAGTGGTTCAGTTTGCACATTGATAAAAACCTTCATTTTTGTGAATACACCTCTATATCTCTATCTTTGACATTATTTTTCTATATGATAAACAATTCAATTGTTGACAAAACTATAGACAAAGATAGAGTC
>JASDQU010686812.1:34781-50395 GCA_032191745.1 Picea mariana | reverse complement strand
TGTTAGACTAGATGTTTGATTCATTGTGGATGGAGTCCTGAATATTATGAATTTCCTGAATATTATGAATTAAATTTCAATATAACTATGGTTAGAATGCAATGAAATGAAGGCATGGGATCCTAAATGAGAATCACTTTTTAAAAAATTAGTAAAGGATGAATGTTCATTTTGATAAAGGATGAATTGGAAACCACCGTGTGGAATTGCTTTAGAATTCAAATTCCAACTTTTAAATTTAATTAATTTCACTTTTTCCCTGGCTAACCTAATAGCATTATTGGGGACACATAATTTTCCTCATGTAATCTAACATCCAAATGTTGTGTTTCGTGCAAATAGCTAGGTCCTATCACTTTGTTCATTCAACTTCCAACCTTTACATTTAGTGAATTTCTCCTTTTTCCCTAATGTTCTGAATGATATAAAGCTGGGAGCAACCCTTAAAATTTTGGTTTTTGGATATTCATTATTTTTAATTATGTATTTCTTTACAAAATTAATATCGAAATGTTGTGTATCATGTATTCTTTACAAATTTAAATTTTGATATTGGATCATGTATTTTTTAAATATTTAATTTCCAACCTAGTATTTAAATGTTTTGTTTTTGTGATTGTAGGATTTGTATTTATAGAATTGTTTTAACATTCAAATTTCAACTTTTGAATTTAGTCAATTTTTTCTTTTTTTTCTCATTAAATTTTGACATCGAGACATGCATTTTGAAATGGTGTGTTTTCTCATAAACCCAACATCTAAATTTTTTGTTGCAATCTAAATCTTGGATCTAATAAGAATCATTCCACTCCAATATAGTCTTATATATAACTAAAATCAAGTTAGAAACAAATGTGTGCATGAGTAACAATGCCCTTGACAATTCACTTGGTATTGGACTTAAAATATCATCGTAAATAATTGCTAATGTGATATTACATCAATAAAATCCAAAAATAAAGAGGGATAATGAGAAGGCATGCCTACATAGGGATCATGGTTCCAGTCATAGTCATGGGATTGAATTCATCCCAAAAACCAATGACACTCTTCCAAGGCTGTGCAGGGAATATCAAGGTTTTCAAAACACAAAATAAATTAATAAACCCTTAGGATAGAGATGATTTGAGATTGAAGTGGTTCATGTGAATTAAATCCACTTTATAAGAACATAAGCTCATGGCCAGTACCCAATAAATTTGCAAATTAAACCATCATAATCATAACAATGAATAATCTCATTAATCCATAGCACCTACAAATTTATTGCATGATTTACATCAAATATATCCACAATGAAAGCTCTTGGGGAAAGCCAAATGTAAAAGGAATAAATTTGAATAACCTTTTTAAAAGACCAAGCCTTTAAAGGAAAGGGCATACTAGAACTCAATGCACCTACATGCAACCATAGCAACAATTATACCATGGTATTTTACTTATGCCATTATCTTTTACCATTTTCATCACATTTCCTTTACCATTTTTTCATCAAATTTATTTAATGTTCGATTATTTTATGGAATGCCAAGAATTCTCATTATTTTTTATCTTCATTAACATTAGATTTTTTTAGACTATTTAGAATGCCAAGAATTCTCATTATTTCATTACCTTTCATTAACAATAGATATTTTAGAAAACAAATCTTAAATATTTCAATAAAATATTCAATTATCATTAGTTTAAATATGTGAGGTTTACATTTATACTTATTTTATCATGAACATGTCATGTAGGTTGTCTTCGATCTCTAAGTTAGTGACACTTCCTTCTTCAGATTCAATTTCTTATTAATTTAGTGCTCTTCTCACTAAGTTTTATTATAATTACAATCATGATCATTGTTGTATCTAAATTATAATCTTACAATTATTGCATTTAAATGTCATAATTTTATAATACAAATTGGTATTGTTTAATTGTTCTACGAAATGACTTTTTTTGCTGAAATTCGATAACATCAATCTACCCAAAATTATTTTTTTTTGTTGTTTAAAATCCCTTTCTTAATGCATAAATGGATTCAACATGTTGAAAAACCCCTTGGGCACTCAGATTATACAGAAATAATCACTCAAATCTACAGATCTAACAATTTCTTGCCGGATTTTGGGCAAATGTCCCTGGAAAAAGTCGTCGAAGATAAGTCATTTCCTAGAACATTTAGACTACAACATACAAATTTATTTCTAAATCATATAATTTTAAGTTCATTTCATATTTAACACATATGATTATATATTTATTTTAATAAATTTCTTAATAAAATTAAGCTTAGTTTTTCACCCCAAATTTTATTATTACTGGTATAGATTCATCTTAACTCTAGATCTATCATGCACCTAGAGGCATGAGATTCCTTCATCTCGAAGGATTTGATGCCTCTTCACGCATGATAGATCCGAAGATAAGATAGATCTATGTTGGTTATATATATATATATATATATATATATGCAAGCTAATGATGGTCTCTCATGATGCGTTAGTGGAAATGCAAACCTGGAAAAACAACAATCTATTAACTTGGAGGGATTATTAAATGTACTTTTACAATGAATTTGAATATGGTGGAAGAAGATGAAACATAGGAAATTGAATTAGCTTTATGAATATACAAGTTTTATTCATAGAAATTGTGAATAACTATGTCAAATTTTATTTTTTCTAACAGTGGTATCTTATTTTTCCAACAAAATATAAGGTATATGTTTTTGTTCGTGCAAGTTTTGAGTACCTTAACGATGGAATTTCAATCCAAAAACTTGTATACTTATAGATAACCAATTTTAATTGTGTCGTGTATTTTTTTGAAATTTCAATATTAATTATATATATATATATATTTTTAAAATTATCAAAGTCAACATATGCCTGAAATTACAACGTATTTTGTTCGTGTAGGCTAAGAGGGTCGTAACATGATCATTTTTTTTAATATTGTATGTGTTGGTCTCCTCTAGTGCTGCATATAACTCATTTGAGAAATGGTTAAGACGAGAAAAAATTATAGCATAAATAAGAGATGTATGTATTATAGGATTTTGATATACGTGAAGAAAAAAATAGATTAAAAATAGTAAACAACATTAATTTGATTTTATATATATATATTTAAAATATGCATAGCCGACTCTATCTATGTCTATAGTTTCGTCAACAACTGAATTGTTTATCATATAGAAAAATAACGTCAAAGATAGAGATATAGAGGGGTATTCACAAAAATGAAGGTTTTTATCAATGTGCAAACTGAACCACTAGGTTTGTCATCCTGACCATAAATCTGAGCCAACCTGATGTATATTCATAAAGATGTTTGGTCTATAATAAATAATATATCTTTTGCATTAAGAGTGTGCAGACACTCTTGTGACTTGATATACTTGTAGTTGTTGCTCGTTTATGCCAGCAGGAACACGTGCACATTCTTAGAATGTGCACATTCTTTAGTGCGCATGCGTTCTAGGAACATGCACACATTCATGCTGGGAATTTTTTGGTGCCAAGCACACTCCACTACCTCATCTGTCTCAAGATCGACAAAAAATTCCTGACATCTGAACACGAAAATGGTAAGCACAAACATGTTTTTCTTATTTTAGTCTTGTTATTTGATTCATAAACAGATTTGTGTTGTTGCAAGACCATTGTGGGAAAAATTGGAAGACAAATTTGTCCAAGTGGAATTGGAATTGTTGTTTGTGTCTTCTTGGATATGGAAGACAATTTCTTCCAATTGGAATTGTTGTTTTTGTCTCCTTGTCTCTTCTTAGAATTGGAAGACAATTTTTTCCAATTGGAATTATTGTTTTTGTCTTCTTGGAATTGGAAGAAAATCTTGTCCTCCTTGAATTGTTATTTGTGTAATACCAAGACAAATTTATACAATTGGAATTGGAATTCTTAGTTTCCTTCTTGTGTAATACCAAGACAAATTCATCCAATTGGAATTGGAATTATTAGTTGTGTCTTATTTTGTAATACAAAGACATATTTGTCCACTTGGAATTGGAATTATTAGTTTTTCTTTATTGTGTAATACAAAGACAAAATTGTAGTGGGGTGTTTGGAATCCAATTTTTCTCTTTAAACATGGGGAACCAACAGATTCAAGAAAGAAAGTCCCTGAGAAAAGAGAAACCGATCGAAAAGGTAGAAGAAGCAAGAGAAAAGGAAAAGTTACATATGTCAAACTGTAGGATTCAAAAGAGGTAAATCCAATTTCTAGAGGAATAGATGTCAATGTTGTTTCTCCTCCATCACCACAAGCAAAGTGAAAGAGTTTAGTAGAGACCAATCCATCAAGTATCTCATCAAGACAACTTGTTGTGGATGACTAGATGATGGAGGATTTGCTTGGAGATGATTATATAATGGATGAAATTAGAAAAGCAACTGGTGTACAACATTGTGGTCAAGAAGTTCATGTGGTGCAACTTCTTGTTCGACGGTCAAATTTTCTAAAAACTAGTCAATCCCATGTTCACTTTCCTCCCATATTTTATCCACCAGTGATTGAAGGGGCAAGAACTACAACATTATTAACTCCACAACAGGGAGGTCAAGAGTGCTAGAATAGGGGTTCATCGTCCCTACCTAGATTGAGCACTGCACGACGAAGAGCTCCTAAACACATTCAAGTTGATGACCGTACAAGGTCTAGCATCACTTGAAGGTAAGTTACCTAATCGTACAATTTGTTATAATTATTAAAAATTCATTAAAGAATATTTTGAAACAAAATCTCATGCTACTAAATGTCAACTATTTTCGGATTTGTTAAAATCTAGAAGTTTGACTGTTGTTAGGAGAATTTTAGGCATTAAAACATTCAAAAGTTTAGAAATGAGTCATCATATTGTTAGAAACATTATAGATGCTACATATATTGACTCGTCCTCTTTTCATCCCAAGTCCAACATTACATCCTACACTGTCTAGCCTCTAAAAATTGCATAAATATTGAATTCTCTCACTTTCCTTTTCTTTTTTTTAATTGAACAAAGAGAACCTTCTTCCACCTCTACCAAAATTCCTAAATCTTATGCTAATAGAATATAAAGTCTCATATAGGATCTCTCATCACTCCAAATTCATAAAAAAGGTCTAAAACCAATAATTATATTAATCATTATAGTTATATGCTCTAGGACATGATCACTATATTAATTCAATGGTATAGTTTAGATATTGCTTATGTCCAGCCACATCAAAATATGGGACACTAGGAGAAGATTTTGTAATATTACATGGCAATGACATGTCTAGGTTTACATGAGTCATAGCTCAACCTTGGTTGACAATGTTACACCTATCCCCTCTGTATCATAAATGATTAAATCATTGATTATCATTAGACATATGGAGTTAATGGCCTAAAAATCCCTTATAGCACCTAGATTGCACTTGGATAACAACAACAAAGATTTCCAAGTATGGTGTAGACCTTGAAGGCATTTAAATGAAAAATCATTTTCTTCCTCGGGAGTTTGATGCAGGAGCATCTGACAACAAGCTTTAGAATTGACCCAAGGGGTCAAAAAAATTATGAAGGGAGTTGGTTCCCTAATTTTATTTTGTAATATTTGTAAACTATATCTATTAAATATATCTTGAAGATTGATTTGTTTCATAGTTCTTATTTTGTTGCTGAGATTCAATAAATAATTCCTAGTATAGAGGTTTTTTTAGATACTTCGAGTGAGTTGGTTTTGCTGGAGCTATTTTGAGAGCTTTGAGAATATATTTGTAATTTTATAATCTGACAGAGGTTAGGAAAATAGAGAGAGTGAGGATGAGTGGTTTGGGAGAAATTCCATGCGTGTAGGTTGTGAGAGAAGTTTTGAATATTATAAACAAAGTTCCAATGTGTTCCAAAAATTACTATGTTAATTCCGTAATCTAGAATTGTGTGTATGGGCAGAGTTGGTTTTTTTATTTTAGGATTTCTCTCCATACTGGGAAATACATATGTCGTACTATGTGAATCGATAGATTAGATTTCATTATGTGGCATATAGATCCCATATTTTTCATTGGAACCATACTGATCGAGATCGAGGAAAATCCTTCTTGTAGTGGGGAGATTTGAACGAGATTAAATATGGATCATTGGATAATAGATCCAGTACATAGGGGCCATAGGATCACATTTAAGGTTGATCATTGATAAGTTGAATGCATTGCACCTTCTCTTATGTCATTGTATGATTGATTTAATAATTAAATTCTCTTGTGCCATGCAATTTGTGATGTGTGATTGGTTATTAGAACACCATTAATTCATTGATTATCATTGATGTTGTGTATATGGCTAGTTGGTTTTTGGACTTGATTGTGTTAGTGGGATGTAGAAACCTCCTTGTTCCTCAGAACAGTCGCCAGCCCTAAGACCTTAAATGGTCAAAATCAATCGGATGAATACTAGGCTTGAGCGTTGCTTATATGTCTTGGAGGTCCTAACCTTGCTGGGTAGGTTGGGCAGGTAGTTTATCTGTGTTATCTTGAGATGAGTTAATCTTGCATCGCCATTTATGTTACTTGTTGATTTGTGTCATTATCTAATGCCATGATGCGTTGATTATGTCTTGTTACTAATTTTGATTGATGTGTTGGTTACATTGTTATGGATTACGACGATGAGTCGCTCGTAATGAGTTTTTTTATGATGTCATTGATTAGGTGTTGTCGTGATTTATTTGTTGATATTAATTTCCTAATGATAGAAAAAAAAATTGTGCTTCACTTTCCTAGTCGTAACGGAGGGGTTGTTACAACAAGGACATTACCTGAACATTTTTTTGTAAGGGAGGCATGGTTGTGGCGTACTAAAAAAAACTAAATTTTCCCACTATTTGGAAAAATTTGAAATTCACGCATCAAGCAAACGACGGAAGCAAGGCAACCAAGGAAAGCAATGATGGAAGGGCGCTTCAGATAGGAAAATGTTGCACCGGTGCTTTTGAGCTCTACAACACTGAAAATGGTAAAAATGATTTTTACCGTCGGTATTTTTTTTTATAAAACCTTGTTCTGGTGTGCCCGATGAACAACCGCATTGGGGCATATATATTTAATGAGTGCACCGATTATATTTTAAAAAAAATGGCCCTAGCAAGATGCATGTGTTTTTGGGCACACATGTGCACCGTTTCATTTACTACTACATAGGGCACCGCCGTAAATTTTTTGAAAAACTACAATGGTAAGGAATTTTTATTTAAGCATAACATGGTGTAGTATAATAATAGAATCCCCGGTGCGGTCGGTTTTACATAGTGCACTAGGTAAATTTGGAAATTAACCCTAACATGGTGCTCCATATTGGAGCACTGGTGCGCATGATATAATGGAGTGCATCGGTATATATTTTTTGACACAATCCTACATTGGTGTGTAAATGTTTTTTATTTAACCATATAATAGTGCTCTCTACTAATAGTGCACTGGTGTTTCTAGTGTTACGTTACGCACTGGATATTTTTTAAAGAATGCTTTTACAGTGCATCATTATTTCCCGGTGCATCCTTATTTTCATAGGGCACCGATGTGCCTGTTGTATAAAACACACCAGTGTGTTATGTTCTTATAAAAACATCAGTGTAAAAACATCCGCTAAAACCTCCCGCTGCTCGCCTCAGCTAGTATTATCCACTATAAATAGATTTTTGGGATATTTTTATAGGGGCGTCCGTAAAAACCTCTGCTAGAGGGTCTTTTCATTTTAGTGATGTGAATATTTATTTTTTGAAATTTTTTTCTTTTATAACCTTCTTTTGTAAAGTATGAAATATTGATAGAGGAGTACCACCTCTTTAAAAACGTAGGGGGATTTATCCTCATCATTTTATCTCAAAGATATGAAACCATCTTTTAGATCAATATTGTTGAGAACATACCGAGGAACAAACAAAAGGTTGGTTTCATAGACCAGAAATTTGAATGATCAACCAAAGCCCAACCAAACTCAAATACAAGTTGGACTCAGAGACCAAGGAAGTATCCTACATCAATTGTATGACTTGACCATAATAACAACAAAGAGTCATGAATAAGTTGAAAGAATGCGGGAATCTCTTTCTCAACAAGAGGAAATAGAAATAGCCTTGAGACAAAGAAGACAACAATACATATTTAAAAGTTGGAATCTTACAAAGGTCCATTGACAAGAAGTAAAAAAAAGAAACTTGAGATTAATCAAGAAACCCAAGATTCAAGATCTGAAGTTAGGATCATAGCAATCATGGGTGATCAAGAAGAATAAAGAAATGAAATTCCTAAAGAAGAAAGAAATGAAAGACAGAGAAATCCCAGAAGGAGAGCTAGATATAGTCCCCTTAACTTATGAGGAGAGAAGCATCAATTTCCCACTCTCGCTGAAGGAATTTTACATGTTTTTCCAGGTGACAAGATTATGGATCCCAAAAAATACATGGATCAGCTCCTTAGTATCTGTGACATTCATTTGATCGAACACGATGATGTAATGGTCAATTTACTAGTATATTTTTCTCCCGTCTCAGTCAATTGGCTCATTCGATGATATAGAAGATATGTTTATGACCATATATGCACAACCATTTGCATATCATACTTTACTCACCCAGTTTACTCAAATCCATCTTCAAAAGGATGAAAGAGTCATAGATTTTAATTTACGATTTTTCAAGACATTAAATCAAATCCCAGACAAACAACATTCAAATGCCCCTGTTATATTTGGATGTTATAAGAATTCCATACCATCAAACGTGAAATTTGAAATAAGAGTTGCACACATAAACACATTGGATGAAGCAATTATAAAATAAACAAAAATGGAAGAATGCATGATGGAGACTAATGTTGATCCTGGTATTATCCTTGGGAAAGTACAACCAAAGATGAAAATTTTAACATTGTCATCCCAAGGACCATCTACCTCAAGGATTACTGAGATTCGAGAAATTGGACAAAGGATTTTTCAAGGATAACCCCCTAATGTGAGAAATATTCTTGAAGCAACTCAAGGTACTTGAAAAAAAATAAAAATTGTTCATATGAGTAGAACTATTTGACAAATGCAAAATGAGATAACCAGACTCAAGGGAAATGAGAATCTCATTCCACCATATCAATATATGAGAGTTCCACCAAAAAATCAAAGATATGGAAACAATATAAAACAAAGGAATGAAAAGAACAGACCAAGATCACTTAGAGTCCCAAATCCAAATGTTGTTGTGGTAGAATAAATTGCAAAAGAAGAAAATTTTGTTCAAAACAATGACTCATTTGATGAAGATCAAATCTTGGAATCAATCCAAATAGAATAAAGTTCATCATCTTTTCAGATTTTTGTCGAACAAGAAGATTATAAATATACACAACATGATAATGTTGTTCACACTAGGACTCAAGAAAATAAATTCAAGACAAAGGAACAACATGAAAAAGAAAAGGAAAAATACAATCTTCTAGAGCCAAAAATTAATAACCAGTTGTTAATCAGACTAAGACATCATTACAAATGAACTATAATATGGTTGATGAACCAAAAGGGATTCAAATCACTTACCATTCATGGAAGTGGTTAAAATACCCCAACAAAGAAAAAAATTGTTAAATATTTTGGACGATACTAGTATATCTATTCCAAGAATAGAAGCAACAAACACAAATACAAAACAATAGTGCGTACCAGTAAAACCAAGAGGCAAGATTCTACCATTCTATATATCATTAGAAAATCATGATCTCAAATTGCATAATTGTTTGGTTGATAGTGGAGCCACCAATAATATCATGTTGTTGTCATCAATGTAATGCACAAAATACTATGAAACAGGGGAACATATTTATGCAATTGATTCTAGGAAAGTTCCATCTTATGGTGAAATCAAGGATTTTTTCATTTGGATAACCGTTGCACCTCACATAACAACAATATTTGTCATAATTGTAGTAGATTTTCCTCATGCATATGGAGTTGTCCTTGGTTTGGATTGGTGCTCAATGATCAGTGGATATATAATCAATTATGGGAGTTATATGATGCTCCAAAATAAAGATGGAACAATGATCAAAGTGCCTTGAGAACAAAGAAATCCCACCTTGATTGAGAAGAAGGAAACCAATATGTTCAAAAACTATATTGATGCTGGAATTGGGAATTATGTTGTTTTTAATACAGGGAAAATGAATCTCCTCAAGCAAAATGAAGAAAATATTTTTCAAGGTTTTTGGAAAATGTGATTTGATTGTGCTTGTTCTAAACCTGGTATTGGAGTTGGTATAGTTTTTAAAAGTCCTCAATAATGCATTTATCCACATGAATTTAGACTTGAGTTCCCTTGTACTAATAACAAAGTAGAGTATGATGCAGTAATTCAAGGATTGACTTTGGCACTTCAAATGCAATTCAAAGATATGGTGATGACTAGAGATTCATAACTAGTTATCAATCATATAAAAAAGTACAAAATCGAAAAAGAAAAATTGAAGAATTATGCAAAAATAGTTTTGGAAATTATCGATTCGTTTAATTCCTTCAATATAATTTTGTCCCTCAAGAAAATAATTATAAAGCATATTCATTAGAAATATCAACCTCTCTATTTAATGATAATGATTCTCAAAATCCCAACACATTTCATGTAAAGAACGTTTTTCATCCATATGTCCTAGATAATCAAGACCATTGAAAAGTATTTTAGAATGATGAACATGTCTCAAAATTCTTGGCAGATTTATTACCAATTGATCCAGATAAAGAAAAAAAATGAAAGTCAGATTTGTCAAAAGGAATAAGCTTATGAAAGTAATGTTAATTTTGTTCAAAGGAGTTGTGTTAGCATGGAATCTATTTTCACAAGAGATGATCAGACAAGGAATAATAATTTGATAGAAGAAACATCATTTTGGAAATTCCAAGAAATTCAGAAGAGAAATATAGGGACATCTGGAGTAGCAAATTATTTAAATTTGGGTACCAATTGTACTGATGAAGAGGTCATAAAGCACACCCTCCTTTTTCAAGAGTTTAAATATGGTTTTTCTTGGACTTGTGATGATTTGAAGGAATATGATAAGTCTATCTTTCGGCACACCATTCCTCTTAGAGAATATTTCAAACCTTTTAGATAGAAATTGAGGTTAATCAATCCAAAACTGAAGCCTTTGGTGAAGATAGAATTAGAAAAGATAAAAAAAAATATGGTATAATTTATTCAATTTGACATTCAAAATGGTTATCAAATTAAGTGGTATTCTAGAAAAGAAATGGTGAGATCATGCTTTGTGTGGATTTATGAGATCTTAACAGAGCAAGTGTCAAATATAATTATCCTCTCCCAAATATGGAGTCCTTGCTTCATAAAGTTGTTGGTTTTTCATTAATGTCAATGTTAGATGGAGATTTTGGGTACAACCAAGTACTCGTTGTTAAGGAAGACATGCCTAAGATAGCATTTTTTACACCATGGGGGACATATGCTTATGTCCACATGCCATAAGGAATAAAAAATTCTAGTGCAACTTTTAAAAGAGAAATGGATCATGCTTTTAGTGATTCAATTGGAAATTTTATGGAAAATTATCAGAATGACTTAACAATTCATTCAACCTTAAGAGAACGACATTTCAAACATCTCACGCAAGTCTTTGAACGTTGGAGTATGTATGACATATATTTGAATCCAAAGAAGTGTCTATTTGCAATATCAGAAGGAAATCTCCACAGTCACATTGTGGCTAAAGAAGGCATGTACATTGATCCTGAAAGAATTAAGGAAATAAATGGCTTGAATCCTCCCACGTCTCGAAAGGGAGTGCAATATTTCTTTGTAAAGATAATTTTTGTACGAATATTTGTTCCAAACTATGCCACAGTCATAAATCGAATCAACAAATCATTGAACAAAGGTCAGAGGTTTGAATGGACTCCAAATATTAAAAAGGCTTTCACTAATATTAAACCTTCAATTACAATTACTTCGGTATTTGTTAAGCCAGAATTTGATAGAGAATTCATATTGTATCCATTTTCTTCAGAATAAACCATTACTTCTATACTCACTCAAAAGAATTTGAAGGGGGAAGAACTTCCAATTTCCTTTATGAGTAAAACTCTTCATGATTATGAATTAAAATTTTCAATAATAGAAAAGCAAATTTACTTGTTGGTCAATGCAATTTCTCATTTCAGAACTTATATTCTATCTGCCCATGTAATAGATTATGTTCCACATTCCCCTATTATAATGTTGTTTAATCAACAATTTAGAGAGTGTTATAACCCTAAATTGCACCATGCATGCATACCTGGAATCAGGCCCTCCTACTTGCTATTTTTGCCAAGCCATCACTGAGCAACTCTTCTTAAAAACCATATTTTTGAAGATGTATGTGCCCTACACCACTACTTCCCATGTACAAACGCTTGTTGCACCACTACAGCTCGCATACCTATGCTAGCTACATCATTACAGCCTGTGTATACCCACAAATGTTGCAAAAATTAAGAAGTTGCAAGGAATTCATTGAGATTACAAGCTATTGGGTAGTTTCCCAACTGTTCCACTGCCTATAGCCCATCACCCAACCAAATAACTAGTCTTTTGTCATATAAAAGGAGGTGTTGGGGTCTTATTCCTAAGAGAGGCATAAGAACAATAAAACTCTACCTGTTTCACATCCCCTCCTTGCCCCAAGAATTTGCAGCCACCTTGTGAGTTTTGTGCCAGAATTGCCCATTCTTGCCTTTTTCCTCCATTATAAGCCTATTCCATTCCCTAGAGAGAGTGTGAGAGGAGAAAGATATGTGGAAGAGGAGTTGGAGCTTCGTGAAGAGGAGCCCAGACTAGGTTCGAGGAGCAATCATCTATCTCATTGTAAGTAAACTTTGTGATATCAATAAAAGGAATATTTTTTTGTCCTGAAATATGATGTGTTCAATCTTTATGTTTGATTTATGTTTTATACTGACATATAACCCACTAATTCATATATAATATGCATGTTCATAGTTCCTTGTTTGTCTGTTTGTGAATGCAGGTCATCCTTGGGAGGATACTTGTAGTCAGTGGAGCAATCAAACGCGAAAGGATCGACATTGGATGTGGAGTTTAAGGTAGAGTTACCGGATCTTTTTACTTTGTATTTTATGCATGAATGTGGGGTATATTTGGGGTAGTTATTAAAAAGTATGAGAGTTTTAGACGGTTAGATCTGCCTACATGTTGAACCCTAATGTAGTCCATAGTGGGGTTTTCCTGCTATAACAGAACTGGCGACCGTACTGGGGAGACCTCTAGGGTTTTAATGGATAGTTTTTGGGTGTTTTAATTGGTTTGATTACCTTTTTTGAGTTTCTGTAAGTTGTTGAGTCTTTAAGGGATTCTGGTTTTCCATACTAGTACTCCCTTCCCTGTCAGTCTACCAGTTGGTTTTCATTTTTTGAGAAGTTACGAAGGTGTACGCGGCCTGTAGTGGGTCTACACGCGTACATACATGCCCTAACTTTAGAAAACCCGCGTACATACACAGGCTTCTTAAGTGTCAGTAGCGTGTCTGTGTCAAGAAATGTTTTCTAGAAGAAGAGGCAATCAACCTCTTCCTTGATTAAAGTTACACTTCTCAATGGTTTCTTGATCTAGTACTAGTCTCTGTTGTTATAGTCTTTAGTATGGGTTTGACATCAATTTGCTTATCTGTTAAAGATTTCTTGTGTTTTCTTTGAAATGGTTTTAGACGAGTTTGTGAGTCTTTTCTGATCATCCTGTTTGGTATCGTCAGTGACTCCCTGTGATCCGCAGAGGGCCAGAAGTTATTTCTTGGTCTTGTCTTGTCTTCACTTTTTCCCTTTTGCTTGCTTTAAAGAAAAAGAAAAAGAATTTATTTCAAGTTTCTTATTTGAAGCATAAAAATAGAAATAAAAGATTTCATTTATTTGTTTGGTTACGTAGTTAGGTTAGTTTTCTTTACTTGTCTGGAAAAAGAGTTATTTCTTAATTTCCTTACTGAATGCTTAGAACTTTAAGTAGCTCGTAGTCGAGTGAAGTTTAGTTTTGGGTTTTTCTTTTAAAAGATCTTAGAAAAAGTAGTTACAAAAAGTTGGTTAAAGAATTTAAATTTGCAAATCTTTGTTTGTCAAAAAGAAGTAATTTTGCTTTCAGTATTTGTTTATTTCTCCTTCGTCTCTCAAAACACACCAGTAGTTTCATTTTTGTTTCCTTGACTTAAGACAAGCCACATAAAATTAATGCTTAATTAAAATCAATTAGACTTTATCTTTGTATGGTCCAACAACTAGTCTAGGCTAGAGCCTTGATTTAGGTTGGATAGGAAACTCTTCAAGGTTATAAAACAAACATATGAGTCTGAGCTAGGGAGTGTGAAAAGTCCACTAAATGTTAAAGTTATCCAGGGACCCCCCTCTAACACAGGGGATAAACATGAGGTCACATGTGGAAGGCAATGAAGATAACCCCTCCAAAGTTGGACCAAGCGTAGTGGGGAACGCATATAGAGGACTTGTCATGGGATTCTGTCAGTCGCATTTTCCACAGAGCTTCGTAGATCTCCAATTTTTTTGAGGTCCTTAGTTGTCTTCCGGAACACTTTCTTTCGATACCCTCGATAGGTTTTGGGCTTGATACCCTACTCATTGCGGTCCACCCGACTGTTGACTGTACCCACCTGGTGCTTGTTCATGCGCTGGCAACCTAGTTGCCTTTATTCGAGTGACTTACACAGGTGATTGCAGGGGTATACCACGGTACCTAGGATAGACATAGGACCATGCTTTCTAGAGTATACCCAGAGGGTGCTTTCGTATTCGAGTCACAATTGCACCAATAATTTTTTCTAGTGTTGGCTGGCGTAAATATTCTTCCAACTAGCTAGTGGTTTGCTTGCTTTATCGCATAGGAACTTTTATAGTGTGTGCTTGTTTTCAACGTTCGTAAAATCCTTACCATGTCACTGATATTTTCACAAGGTGGAAGATCAGGAGCTCTACCGGTCGCGAAGGCTTCAAGGCTTTTCATCGGTTTCATTGGAGCTACCACCGCCACAGTTACGACGAAGACTTGACCAGTAAGGGTCATTTAAGGAGACCGGGCCACAGGAAACTGTACCCAATCCATCCTCGACAGGAGAACACTCGAATATGGAGGAACCAACCACTTCTGACCTTGGAGTGGAAGCTCTCAGGCCATATAACCCTTTGATCACTGACTTGTGGGTGCTAATTTTGATACAAGTTGTCCCTCCAAGGGTAACTCATCACGAGCGTCAGATAGTTCTACAAGCAGTGATGGAAGAAAATGATGATACTTCATCTAGGAGTCCTCATACTCCCTCAATGACTGCCACCATAGGGGGCGTTCCACCTCCTAACCCACCTTCGCCGAACCAGACCACCATGGTCTCGACCGCCTCTACTTCGAGCAATGGTTGTTGGATTACTGAGAGGGGGGGGTGAATCAGTAATCGAGCAATTTAACCATATAATCCAAGTGTTATATCAATGAAGCATTATTATCCAATAACTGCAGAGTAAATAAGCAATGAACAAATGAACAATCATACACATACACAGTACACCAGTGTTTTACGTGGAAACCCAAA
>JASDQU010686812.1:4135-34681 GCA_032191745.1 Picea mariana | reverse complement strand
TCAATCAATCACTTGACATAAATCAATGACATCAATCAATCAAACCATTGGCATCAATGACAACATGATCCAACAATGGTCTAATTCCATCTATGGCGATGATCACTACTTCATTCACCCAGAGTGAGACGGGCCCTCCATTTTCATACGAGATGCCTGGCTTTGATAGAAACTCTGTCCTCTCCTATTGCACCCTATAGGCCATGGGTCTGGGGGTAGGGAGCTCTAATGCTCCTCTGCAAGGGTCCATGGGGCGGAACTCATCCCCCTATAACACTTTACCTTACGGCGGGGTTCATATACCTCTATCTTCCCCCTCGCTAGGAGGTGCTCCCCATCATCCCATCTAGTCAAACATGAACTACAACTTGTTCAGAGTAGGTAGTCAAGGAACTTATTCCAACACCACGCTGATGGGTTCTTTGTCGTTCTCTTTGTTCGTTGCGTTTGGTAACAACACATTCTCATCAGCTGTCGTCTCGGCCAGGGGAAAAACTGGTTTTGGACAAAAAAATCTTGTGTAGGGTACTATTCCTGCATAGGGGGAAAACACCTCACAAGGACCCTGGAATCTGTGGCAGGGATCAATCCCCTCGTCAAGGATATTGACCAGGGGAAACCCCTTCCATGGCCAATGGAACCCCGGGAAAGGCTCAGTACCTATGCTCATTGGATCGACAGGGTGAATTCCTTTCCAGAATATTTGGAACACGACGCAGGGAGCAATCCCTGCCCAACCCTCAACGTCCAATTACGGGAGTTAGCTGATGACGTATCAACAAGCGTAGTATCCGTACGCCGACCAAAGAAATGGTATTTACCATAACCCTAGTCACCATCCTAAATTTTCCTGGAAACTTGGTGCCAACCAAACTCCAGAATCCTTTTTCCCTGTACATAGTCAACAACCCAAACTACCATTTCTAGCAATGTCACATTTGCCAAACTTGTCAAGATTGTTAAATGACCCAATTTGTCACGATCCGAATTGGCCTCCAATGCTGACCAAGTTTCCCTCGGACATACCAAAGTTTTAAGGTAAGCCTAACAAAGATCTGAGCGATCATGTGACCACTTTTCACCTATGATGCTCGTTGGAATCTGTACAGGTGCGTCTGTTTCAATGCACTCTTATCGAAGTGCTGCGAAATGGTACATCGAGCTCGACCGCTCAAGATACTCTACTTTTGGTGAATTGGCGGTGGTTTTTATTAATCATTTCTAATTACCTATGATATACGATGTTAGCACCGAGTTTTTGGCCAACTTTGAGAAAACAAAGGCTGACCATATCTCAGATCATATCCAAGAATGGTAGAGTTAGAAGAGTTTGATAAAAGTACTAGTCCCACTGGGTTTTCTGCTAGAGTGGTTCCTTAAGTCTTTGGTACCTCAATTATCCAAAGACGTTGTAACGTCAAGAGTGTTTTTCGAGGAAGAAGTGATAATGAGAAAGGCTCTTCTTTAGAGGTCCTCGGGAGCTGCCCTTCGTAGAGAAAGGCTATGCTAGCTGCCTTAGGATCCGTTGAGACCTGTAATCTGGGAACAATCATGCTTGATACGACTGACTTGAAAACTCATCTCCCATACCACATTGTATTTCAGATATTAGTGGCTCACCTCTCGAAATCTTTTACTCGAAACATTTTACGCACGGTGGTTGATGAGGGTGCCTTGACATGCGTGATTTCATTGGCATGCTGGAAGGCCATTGGACAACCCATTTTTTCTCTATCACCTACTCTCCTTACTACTTTCGACGATTGTTCTTTTTGACCACATGGAATCATCCCTTCCTTTCCCGTGCAGTTGGGAGGGAAGATCATGTGTGTCGAAGTTAAAGTGATCGATGCGCCTCTCGACTACAACCTGCTTTTAGGAAGGAGTTGGACATATGCAATGCCTGTAGTGGTTGCCACATTTTTTCGGGTCTTGTTGATTCCACACAGGGGTTGAATAGTGACCATTGATCAGTTGTCCTTATCCATGCCTGACCCTTCATCGAGGGCATCCATGGTCCCAATTATTGACAACCCACAGCCCAATGTCGTCAATTTGGGGGTTGGTTTGTGCCCACCTTTGATGGCTACGTTCGATTACCCACCTCCTTCTGGTGATGTTAATATGATATCGGTTGTCCTCGACCAGCCTAGGGCTGAGATTTTTCAAGTGTCGTCGTTCCGTACGACTTACTTTACCTATCCGTGGACTCTTCCTTCCTCATCAGCTTCGATGGAAGGGACAGGGAATCCTGGAATGTCCATGCCCTTGTCCACGACAGAAGTTGTGTACTCTATTGTCCAACAAGATTCGACCGACCCTGATCTGACTCCCACACAAGAGTTAGATCCAGTTCTCAAGCCTATTTGGGCTCAATATTCCCTTTCCACTACCAATTCTTTAGACTTGGTCTTTCCCTATGACGAGGCGATTATAGAGGCATTTACTGGTCTAGAAAGAACCTGGGAGGATCTCCATCATAGATCTTATTTCCTCCCAGAGATAAGAAGAATTGAGGCAGGTGAATTTGTGTTGACTATGACTGGAGATAGGTCTTGTCCTATCAATCCTTTGGCTATGCACGCAGTTTATGCTAAAGGTAATATGGAAACCATCATTGAAACAATACCTATTGACATCTACAGAACCCCTAGCATCGTGGAGAATGTCTTCGTCAGAGTGGACTGCTCCCCTGAGGATATTTGAATCTACACAGATTTATTTAAATAATTCTGCGACATTTTTTCCTGGTCTTATGAGGAAATGTCGAGCATTGATCCAAGAATTGTCAAACATGAAATAATGACATATCCTCACACTAAGCCGGTCTGACAGAAGCTTCGTCCAGTAAATCCTAAGAAAGCAGCAACTATTAAGGCTGAAGTAGAGAAATGGCTCAAAGTTGGTTTCATCTACCCTGTTCAGTTGACTCAATGGGTGTCAAATCTCGTTTGGGTCAACAAAAATCAAGGAATGATTCGTGTATGTATGGACTTCCATGATTTGAACAAGGCTTGTCCAAAGGATAATTTCCCCACCCCATTCATTGACTAGATTGTTGATGAATGCACTGGATATGAGGTATTTTCTTTCATGGATGGTTTTTTTGGATATAATCAGATACAGATTAAGCCTGAAGACCAGCATAAAACCTCTTTTATCTTTCCATGGGGTACATTTTCTTATCGGAAGATGCCTTTTGTCCTGAAGAATGTTGGAGCCACTTTTCAGTGGGCCATGTATTTTTTTTTCCATGATATCAGACACATAGTTAAGGCCTATCTCGATGATTTAGCATCATGATCTCATAAGAGATATTATCATCCCACGCACCTACGCCTTATCTTTGAGTGATGTTGCTACTATCAAATTCACTTGAATCTAGACAAATGCAGTTTTTGTGTGATGTCAGGTCGTCTTCTAGGTTTCATAGTTTCGACAACAGGGATCATGGTCGATCCTATAAAGGTTGAGGCGATAGTTCAATTCCCTCCCCCATGCACAGTCCCTTAGCTTTAGAGTTTACAGGGAAAATCCAACTTTCTTCGGCGTTTTATCGCAAACTATGCTGAGATCAGTAAAGGGTTCATGCATTTATTGAAAAAGTACATTCCTTTTTATTGGAATGAAGCCGCTCAATGCTCTTTCAAAGATTTGAAATGTGCTCTCACATCTGCCCCTCTAATTCGGCCACCCAACTATAATAAATATTTCTTATTGTACTTGGTCGCGACAGAGTCGACTATCGGTATGGTCTTGGTTTAAGAGGACAATCTGGTTGAAGAGCATGTGATTTATTACCTGATCTGAGGCCTGGTTGGACCAGAAATCAACAACTCCCATGTTGAGAAGCTTGCATTGGTAGTATTTCATGCTATCCAATGGTTCCGTCATTATATTCTGCTTTGTAAGACCACCATCATTGCCGTTGTGAATCTGTTTCAATATGTGTTGACATGACGTGTAATTGGCAAAAATATCAGTAGATGGATTGTTATCCTCCAGGAACTTGACTTGGATTTTGTTTCCATGAAATCTAAAAGTCGTTGGTCTTTGCAGAACTCATCTCGGTACTTCTGTTCGATTTAGGTGATGTTATGCCCAAAGAATCACCAATTAAAAGAGATCTTTTTTCTGATTTCATCTTCAGAACCCTAGTATGGAGATATACTAGTCTATCACCATACTTTGAAGTGCCTCGCCTCTACTTCTCGTGATGAGCTTTTACGTATATGCCATCAGGAAAAAACCTATCTCATTCTCGATGACACTTTGTATCGTCGGGGTGTAGATTGCATCCTTCATCGATGTCTCTCTCATGAAGAAGAAGAACTTGTGCTTAACAACTACCACACTGGAGCATGTGGTGGTCATTTTTCTGGGTTGGCAATAGCCCAAAATATTCTATGAGCCGGTTACTTTTGGTTGGAGTTAATCAAAGATTGCATTGAATCGGTCAAGAAGTGCCACCCATGTCAGATCTTCTCTCAGAAGATGAGGGTACAGCATGCTCCCATGTTTCCCATCATTACTGTTGGTCCCTTCACCAAGTGGGGGATTGATTATAGTACATGCCACCTGGATTCATCAAGGGGGAATCGTTATATCATCATAGCGGTAGACTACTTCACAAAGTGGGTTGAGGCTATGCCAATGTTCAATAATGATGGTGAAACCACAACTCTCTTTATTTTTAATCAGATAGTAGAAAGGTTCAAAATCTCGAGAGAGATTGTCACTGACCATGGCAGTCACTTTTAGAACAAAATGATGTCTGAGTTAACATAAAAACTTGGCTTGAGGAAAGAGAATTCATCACCCTACTACCCACAAGAGAATGGTCAGGTGGAAGTTGTGAATAAGTCTCTCAAAACCATTCTACAATGAACGATCAATTCAGCCAAGTCAAATTGGCATTTGATGTTGTACTCGGCATTGTGGGCCTACATAATGTCTTTAAAGACTCCCACCAGTTTCTCAACTTTTCAACTCATTTATGGTCTGGAAGTAGTCTTTCCAATAGAGTGTCAGATCCTATCTCTAAAGTTGGCAGTACTGTTATTTCTAGACACTTCACCGCTTGAGTAATGCTTATTATATCTCGAGCATCTCGATGAGCAAAGTTGTGACGCAGCCTTGGCTAACGAGGCTCACAAGCAAAAATTCAAGTGTCAATATGATCGGTCTGTTCATCCTCGGATTTTCTCTAAAGGTGACCTTGTCCTAGTCTACGACCAAGATAAGGATCCCCTGGGGGAAGGCAAGTTCAAACCCATGTGGTTCAGACCTTTCATTGTGAAAGAGGTCTTAAAGAAGGGTTCTTATCACTTGGTTGATTGTGAAGGAAAACCTTTGGCGGAGCCTAGAAATGGGCTCTACCTCAAGATGTATTACTCATAGGTTGGTCGCCTCGGGTGACTTCTTGTTCATATGCATAGTTGTTATACATATAGTTTTTTTCTTTTTGTTTTATGGACATGTCATTATTTATGTCATCTTTTTCGCTGTGGCAGATGTCAAGTGAATCATAGGTGTTCATTGGGTTTGTGGACAACGCTAGTTGACACACTCGGAGGCTTTCTTCCGCAACTTGGGTGATATTCACGCCTTAAGGCTAGTTGCTATCTTCTAGAGGTATCTTCTTAGGTGATGCCACAAAAAATTTCTCTAAATAGAGCGTAGTAATAGAGTTACTTCGTGACGATTTGTCGCATGGTATCTCTCACCTATGTGTCTACTTAGATGATCAACTAGTTGTGTCCTAGTTAAATGGGGTTTACCGCGTTTATGATCCTACTCTACACCGATGATTCCTTAGGGTACGTCTCTTAGAACGATGAGTTGATTACATTACGTATATCCATGTTCTTGGGAGATTAAATCAAATAATAAATACTCTAGCTAATAATGTATTAGATTTTCATATTGCACACACATAAAAGAAGCACACACACACACACACATATACATACATTGTAAAAATGTGATCCATAAGACATAAAAGATGTAAATACGCATATATATCAAAAAGTATTAGAGTACATAGGTGGGCATGAGCGCCTCAAAAAATAATATGTCGAGTACACATCACGGGGCTTATGCCCTAAAAAATATACAAAAGAGTGCCCTCGGAATGTAAATAGTCCATCCTAGATAAGAATGGGGCATGTTGGCTTTGCGATAGTGAACAATGATGTTTTCCAAACGCCGAAAGAGTTGGACCTAGGTCTATGGAATCCCAACTACGTGAGGCTGCATCGACAGTGGGATATCCTCGATCTCGACCATGGGAACTACACGAGTGAGCACGGTGAGGTTCCACTCCACCTGTCTCAAAACTCTCTCAGCCTATCTGGCTGGAGGTCCCCCTGTTGCTTGTTCGGTGGCTGCAGCTGGTACCGCCTATATTCGAGGATGTCACCTGGTCCTTGTGAAGTCTGTTGGACTCACTGGCCCCACATATGTACATAACAGATACATAGTTGTCACATACTCTGGTACACATAAAAATGATATATATAAAAAGAAACTAAAAATTAAATAGCTTAAAAAAAAAAGTACCTATCTCTCCTCGCTGAGCTCCAGGAGGTACAAGCATGTCTGGGTCCCTAGAAAATTTGATCCCGATGTAGGGGTAGTCGTCTATTGTCGGAATCTGCCGTGCCCACCAGTCAAAAAAGGTGTCATCGAAGGCCTCTATGGTCCTCCCTCCACCCTATCGCGGCAACAATGTCACCCATCTACACACTGCTGGGAGCGAGGCCACATGCCCCCGAACTATCTCTCACGGACTGAGACTGGGTACCCTCTTGAAGAAGAACAAGCATAGAATGGTCCCAAATCCAAAGTTTTTGTTACTCTGCTCACGACACTCGGTGAGTTGTCTCTTCATGCAGTCTAGCATGGTCATGCTCCAGTCGAATATTCATGCATTTAAGCATTGCACCACACAATGCATGTACGCCAGAGAGGCCTGATGTAAGGCCACGAATCCAGTGATCCGCCCAATGAGTAAAACTATCACTTTCAACGATAGATTGGTGATCTTGTGGATTGGCACCTAAGAACCTACTTTCTTAGTGTTGGCCTCGCAATGTAGTTTGATCAACTCAACAATGTTGTGGGGCCCCAGGGGAAAAGCACGCAAGTTGACTGGTTCACCTCTCCTCGAGAGGCTAGTCAAAAAGTAAATGTCTTCAGTCATTGGAGTCAACGACTGCCCCTCAAGCATGAACGTCTCTACGTTGGGGTGCCAATAGTCCACCAAGGCATTCAACATCCTGGGTTGTGCCCTCATGAATGTACACTGGAAGAACTTCCACAAACCGCATTGTCTCAATGCGGCCATAGCTGCAGGGTCCTCATCGACCAAGATATCTATGTCTTCATGCTCCCTCTCTCTCCAGTGGACATACATCCTGTCAAATGACAAGGTCAAAGGGGAGTTAACTCTTGTAATTTCAATTTTTCCATGTTATTGAGGGTGTACGCGGGTTGTATTGGACACGGTTGTTTATGCACATGAGAAGATTGTTTTCTGCTCATGGGCATACATGGGTTGTCCTTGGGCATACACGGGTTTTCCTTGGACAACCCAGATACATGTAAGGTCACCTCCTTTTAGGAGTGCACGCCCCCCAAAAAACTAAAATAAATGAAAAAAGAAAGTATTGAAATGCAAGAGGGGCTGATTTGTACTTACTTGGTCCAAGAGGAAGTTCGATTCGTCCTCTGAAGCTCCCAGGATCAAGTCTTTTAGCAAAGGGTTTTTTTTGGATCTTTGGTTAATTCTCGATTTGCAATGGTGATAATGAGCTGCCAGCTTCTACTTATAGATTTTTTGGGCCTTTTTTGCCACTTTTTGAACCCTTTTGTCATTTTTTTTGGCTTGAAAATAATTTAACATGGTTCTTGAGTTTCTCATTGGATGTTACGATACACTTCACTTTTGGTTTGAAAAACATTTTGGGAGATGGGTCACTTTTGAAGATTCTTTGGTAAAAGTTGTTTTTCCAACTTTTTGCATTTAAGTTAGGATTCCACCTCCACTTTTTGCATCTCGTTGTCTTTTCTTCTTTTCCATAGGATCAAACCCACCGAATTGCGACATGGAACCATCATTGTTGCTTTAGAAGTGTCACAATTTAGTGGTAGAACCTGCCTCTACATGGATGCCCTAGGTAGATCCTGGTTGCAAGTTTGTGTCCATGTCATCATTAATGACATTAGGCTCAGGAGTCCTTGTTAGTATTGTCCTAATTATGATATTGAGCCTCATATGTCTGTTATGTCATCACTCTTGGCCTCACCCTTGGGACTCCCAGAAAACGAGTCTTCTTTTAAGCCATTTTCAGACTCTTTAACCATGAAAAGATTGTCGAGCGATCTTGTTGTCCTTCACAATTTCCAAACTAAAATTCGAAGGCACATCTATCCGATGGTAGTTTACCCATTTTTCGATCCAGATGGTCAATTTTACGAACAAAGGTATGCTCTAGGAACTTCAGTACGCTAGAAGAGTATTCTCAGGTACAAGTTTAACCCTTTTTCAGGCCCAAGGGACTAAATTTACGAAAAAGGAACCCCCATGGAGTCCATAGTTAAGCTCTTTTCAGACTCCCTAAAATTGAAAAGATTGTCGAGTGACCTTGTTCCTTCACACTCGTTAAAATGGTCCAAAAGAACACCTCTACGAAGTCCATAGTTAATCTCTTTTCAGACTCCTTAAAATTGAAAAGATCTCTGAGTGACCTTGTTCTTTCACACTCGTTAATTGTTTTAAAAAAACATCTACTGGCATGAGTTCACCCCTTTTTCTGGCCTGTAGATTAAGGAGGAAAAAGGTACACCTCAGGAGATTCGTCTCACCGAGAGATTTCTCCTAAGTAAAGTTTATACTTTTTCGTGCTAAGGGGACTAAATCTAGAAAAAGGTTGTGAGTCCATAGTTAAGCTCTTTTCAGACTCCTTAAAATTGAAAAGATTACCGAGTGATCTTGTCTTTATCACACTCATTAAAATGGATTTGAATAGACATCTTTTTGTTGCTAGTTTATCCCTTTTTTGAACTGACTAGACTACCTTTGAAAAAGGTACCCCAACAGAGTCTTCTTTTATGCTTTTTCAGACTCTCTAAAAGTGAAAAACCACCAGGCTTACCATCTATGGGATCGTGAAAAATACATTGAAGGGGGTTTCATCATGTCTTATTAATCGCATTTTCATCTCTGCATCTTTGGCCTAATGTTAGCTCCATGTTTCTCTCTACTGAACCTTTGAAGCATGCCTTATACGCAAGCCTTGTAGCACTTTGCCTCTGTGTTTTGACACCTTGACCCATGTAGGATTTTTTCCCAAGTGTCCTTTTCTTGCATATGTCTCCTTGCTATGAGCATTAGTGTGTTCCTTGCACTTGGAACTAGTATGCTTGCAACACTCGTTCCTCCTTTGTAACGTAGCATTCTTTTATTCCTTTTCAAGCTCTTTAAAAACATTGAAAAAGACAAAAAAATCAAATATACCCCAAAAATAGGACGGGAAAAGTATTTTATTTTTATGGCAGCACGATGAGTCGCCCTTGGACAAAGCACATCCTTTCGTTTGTTCATCAATATTTGGGATTCAATATGACCTTAGGAAGTTGTTATCGCTACGTAGAATTGTGTCCTCCTCCGTTTGGTTATTCTTCCAAACACATGGAGAGTTTGCGTTGTCTCCTACATCGTGAACTTATGTCAATGTCATGCTTCCTAAGTCTGAAAATCTATCGTGCTAGTGTCTAAGGGAATTTTTACCCAACTTGAGTCGACATTTCTCCAGTTTTTCTCTTGCCCTCATGTCCGACCATCCCCACAAAGTCCAATCAAGTCCTTGTTTGAAATCAATAAAGTTTTATGCCTGATCACTGAGATCCTCTTATCTGTTCTCGATGAGCCATCGAAGACCTCTGGGTAGTGAATTTGTACACTCACATTACACTACTACCTGATTTTTGAAGATCTTGAAGTTGTTTCTCGAGCTCTGAAGGCCTCATATCCAACCATCATGCATCATTGGCTTCTTGAAGATGGATATTATACATGTATATCTTTGATTTTGAGATGTAGATCCATTGTGTATTGCTCGCGGCTACACATTATATAGTTATATGACATGGATATGCAGTGTATTTGATTGGCATCTATGATTTATTTCATACTGAGCATGGGTATGCCCGCCTCAAAGAGACATTTATTATTATTTGCAGATGGCACCTCCTGAACTCAGTCCCGGGCTCACTTGCTTCATATGTTGGTGAATATTTTGTAATGTATTTCGGCCATCAGATGCTCGTTTGAACTTACACATTAGTGGGCATCTTTTATAACCCTAAATTTCACCATGCATGAATACCTGGCATCAGGTCCTCTTACTTGTTATTTTTTCCAAGCCATCACTGAGAAACTCTTCTTAAAAACCATATTTTTGAAGATGTACACACCCTGCACCACTACTGCCCATATACACACTCTTTCTAAACCACTACAACTCATTTATGTATGCTAGCTGCATCATTACATCCCATGGATACCCACAAATGTTGCAAAAATTAAAAAGTTGCAAGGAATTCGTTGAGATTATGGGCTATTGGGTAGTTTCCCAACTGTCCCACCGCCTATATCCTGTCACCCAACTAAATAACCATCCTTTTTTCATATAAAAGGAGGTTTTGGGGTATCATTCCTAAGAGAGGCATAAGAACAGTGAAACTATGCCCATTTCACATCCCCTCCTTGCCCCAAGAATTTACATCCACCTTGTGAGTTTTGTGCCAGAATTGCCCATTTTTGCCTTTTCCCTCCATTATAAGCCTATTCAATTCCCTAGAGAGAGTGTGAGAGGAGAAATATATGTGGAAGTGTAGTTGGATCTTGGTGAAGAGGAGCTCAGACCAGGTTCGAAGAGCAGTCACCGATCTCATTGTAAGTAAACTTTGTGATATCAATAAAAATAATACTTTTTTTGTCCTGAAATATGATGTGTTCAATCTTTATGTTTGATTTATGTTTTATACTGACATCTAACCCACTAATTCATATATAATATTCATGTTTGTAGTTTCTTATTTTTCTTTTTGTGAATGGAGGTCAACCTTGGGAGGAGATTTGTAGTCAGTGGAGCAATCGAATGTGAAAGGATCGACACTGGATGCGGAGTTTAAGGTAGAGTTACCAGATCTTTTTACTTTGTATTTTATGCATGAATGTGGGGTATATTTGGGGTAGTTATTAAAAAGTAGGAGACTTTTAGACAGTTAGATATGCCTACATGTTGAACCCTAGTGTATTCCATAGGGGGGTTTTACCTCTATAGCAGAGAGGGAAGATGGGAAAATTGGTTGGAAAAGATCCAAGAATATGATATAGAAATCAAACCTATCAAAGCTATAAAAGGACAAGGATTATGCAAACTAATGACCAATATTGAAGCTATTAATTCCCCTCACATTATCATACAAAATTCATCCTTGGAATAATATGAATGGTATAAATATATTATCTTATGCTTTAAGTCTGGACAATTTCCTATTGAAATGTCTTCTAAAGAAAGAAGAGCTTTGAAAATTAAGACCAAGCAATATGTGTTGGTCTCTAGAATCCTTTTTTGAAGAAATCATGATGGCATCCTACTATGATGTCTAGTCCACTTGAAATCCCAACAAACACTATAATAATTTCACAGTGGAATGTGTAGAGGCCACTTTTCCCCAACAATGACAACATATAGAATTATCAGAGAAGGTTATTATTGGACAACTATGTTCAAAGATGATTATTCGATGACCAAAAAATGAACTCCACGTCAAACATATTCTAGAAAGATGAAGGGAGAAGAAATGCCCTTAAAGCTCGTGTTGGTAGAAGAACCATTTTCACAATGGGGTTTGTTTGTCATAGGTTCAATAAATCCAAAATCCAGCAAAGGGAATTCATACATTCTCACCACTATTGACTACTTCAAAAAATGGCAGGATGTTGTGGCTCTGAAAATTGTTGATATATAATAATTGATTACTTTTTTGTAGGACAATATTCTTGCTACGTTTGGTGTTCCTGAAAAACTTATCACGAATAATGGAATTTTTTTGGGGTCTAAATTCACAAAATTTTATGGAGAAAATGGTATTATGACGGGGAAATCATCTAAATATTATCCTCAAGGAAAGGATGTGGTTGAATCAACCAATAAAACTTTGATTCAGGTCCTTAAGAAGATAATTTTTGAAAATCAAATAAATTGGCACAAAAATCTAGTGGATTCTCTTTTGGAAATTCGACTTACCCCAAATAAAAGTACTAAACATTCACCTTAGACATTGGTATATGGAAAGGAAGGTAGAATGCCTATACATCTAGAATTGAACATGTTGATCATGGTAACAAGAACTAAAGACATTGAAGCAAATTCTCCTTTATAGGAATACAATCAAACAATACAATTAGAAGAAAAATAAACACAAGCTTTTACACATCTAAGGAGAATACAAGAAATAGTTAATAAACATTTTGATCACATAACTACTGTTAAATATTTTCAAAAGGATCAACTAGTACTACTCTGGAACAAAGCAAAAGATACACCATATTTTCATACTAAATTTGAAGCTCTTTGGATAGGGCCATATCATATTGAAAATATTTTGGGGTTCAATTCTTATCTGTTAAAAAATATGGATGAAACAGTACAAACATTGCCTATGAATGGGAAATACCTTAAGCACTTCTTCATCTAGTTCCAAAATTTTGTTTTTGTACATAGACCTTTGTTTTTATTATTTCTCTTTGTACATATTTTTTACCCCATTTTTCTTCTTTTTGATTCCATTTCTCAATGGAAAATACCCTATGGATTCTCAACAACCCATAGGAGGTTACTGCCCCATAGTTGGAACCAGTTGTTGACCACTTTTTCATTCATCAAAGTTTTAGTTTTTTTATGTCATTTTCCCCTTTCTTGTATATCCTATATTTATCCATTTTTTCTTTTCTTTGTTTTTGCGAGTTGTGTTAGCCTTACCCATAATTACCATAACACTACAAACCCTCAATCCCACAAGTCTCTAAATATTAACACTTAATCATTTTTCTATTTTCGTTTTCCATACTTAGTCATTTTTTCTATTTGTGGGAGTCATATTGCCGGGGTAAAATATGTTCAAACCCCTCTCCCCCCCCTCAACCCCACAACCCCATAAAAATGTATCCTACTCACTCCAAAATGACCCACTTTCACCCACATCATACAATTTGTTCTTTCTTTTACTTAGTATATTTTCAAGTTGCGGATGCAAAACTCCCCTAGATCTTCCCTTCCATATCCCACATCCAACAATCATCATTTCACACTCCCCATTACTCATTTCACACATCCATACTTAAAACGTTTTTCATACATCCAATTGCAAAATCCCATTTCCGAAGAACATTTATGATCGTACTGCTAGATCGGTCGACCCATGAGGTGATTACAAATCGTTTTAATGACACATTTCTCATAATTTCCTTGCTTTAAAGCCAAATCAAATCATGTAGTTAAAACTTAAAGCTACAACGTATGATATTAAATACGTATCTGGAAGAATTTATTAAATGAATTAAAATATGCATTGTAAATTCTTATTACGTCAAAACCACCACCTTTTCATTCTAATCATCCTTTGCCAAATATTCCCAATATAAGAAAAGAGATATATTTTGGTGACACTGTAAATACATTAGGATGCGAAGACCACGCTTTTCAATGGTCTGGGGCATTTAAATGCTATAAAATGATCCCTCTTGAAGAAAAAAATTCAAATAAGGCCTAAACTTCTGGAATATAATTGATAGGTTGTATGCCGGAAGTATCATATTTCAAGGAGCTCATTCTCTGGTGTGCTGACAAATTCAACAATGAAAAAGAGTATTATTTAGTGGCAAGGGAAGACTTATATTTCTATAATGCCCAAAGTATTTAGAAGGATGTTCAGGCTCCCTGATCCAACTACAACATCAAAAAGTTCATAAGAAGACGCCTTTCTAAAGGCCAACCATGGAGGGATACAAATCTTGGAAAATTTCTATTGAAACCTTTGGAATAATCTAAAAATTCCACCCATATAGAGGTATGCTCTTTGAAATACCATTATAAAGAGTTCTCCTAATTATTTGCCAGAATCATTGGGTAAGAATCTACGACTATTGTCCCATGATATGTACTATATTTCTTGCACCTCTTTGTCCATGAGAGCATTTTATTTGAATGGAATTGAATTATTTTGAGATAAGATTCTTTTTAGCTTGTAAATTTTCAGAAAATAATAATTTTTTCATGAGTTCCTACATGATTTTCACAATAGCACACTACCATATCTTCGAATATTTATCTCACACAAGGAGTCTTTATTTTGGCAAAGACCCTATGCAATTTTTGTATCTTGCATTATGGAAACACCAACTTGCTCGATATAATTTTTATGAACTTCATAATGCTTTCTTGTCTACTTTCAAGAAGCTAGTATATGGTCCCAACACATTGAGATTGTATATCAAAGTTGATTCCTTTTATAGTAGGAAAGGGGTTTTTTGAAACCTCGGATGATTTCAATTTCATAAGACTGTACGACTTTGAGGATAGCCCCTCCTTACTCCCTTTCTATGTGTCAGATAAATTATTTTTTATTGAAGTTTGTAAACAATACAAGTTTTGGGCACAGTTCTTTAACGAGAAGATAAAAAATCAGTTCATTCCATTTCCTTGGAAGATTGGGGAAATCACTATCAAAAACATTTACCATCTGGATGAATTTGCTAAACATATAGATAATTTCAAGCTAAGAAAAGGCCCTGAAATTCTATAATTTGACCCCAATGATTTGTTTACAACACATATGTCTGCAGTTGGCTATGGCTCATCCTATGTGAAGAATACTCAAGTTAAAGAAGGAGGTGGGGATAATCAAAACTCCATGGAAGCCATCATTGAAAAATTTCATAATGATCTTGAAACCTTGGTCAACACTAATTACCAACATAAACAAAAGGGCTGAACCACGATAAGTGTAACCCTAATCTCAATTCACCAAATGTGTCATAGAGGAGTTCTTTGACAAAAACCTAAACTCAGGGAAGCAATCTTGGCATAAAGAATTCCCATTTGAGAAATTATGGTGATGGAGGGGATGAAAACCCCCTAAAGAAAATGTTGGCAAAAATCATATTTCCCCTATATCACTCGAAAGGGAGAAGTTATAGTGCCCAAACCTGAAGACATGGAAGTGGATGTAGAAGAAGAAGAGCCTAATTGGGCTGCACAAATATTGTTGGAAAGAAGATAAATAACACAAGAGTTTTCTTGTCAAGAGCCATTAATTTCCGAGTAGAAATGTGTCACATTGCACCACGTGACTTTCAACATAGAATCTAGAAAATTGTTGATTGAAAAAAATAATCTAAAAAATAAAAATATTTCTAAGAAATGGAAATCTGAGAATGATCTAAAAGGGGTAAAACCCTCAAAGGTCATGCAATTTCCTAGAGCAACCGGAGAATCACTCAATTCCTCAATTAATGAAATTGAAATAGAAAACCAAATATTGAAAGAAAAAATAAGAGAATTGGAGATTGCCTTACCTCTGAAGACTTTGTTCGTTGAGCCAATTTCCACCATCCAACCTCTTAATACTTTGGAAGACATTTCAGAATCTATCTCTAGGATAAGGGGTGCTTCAAAATTATTGATAGCCATCAGACAATACATTGGAGAGAATATCAAAAAAGGAATTTCCATGATCTTTGAGATATGTGAACTAGGTACTAGTTCTACTATCTAAGGATAGTTACAATAACATTTGGATACCTTAAAATTTTCATGGGCAGATGAGTTGAATGAAATAATTGAATACTAGGAAGATGAAGTAGAAAATTGGTTGATTCACTATGTAAACAATAACGAATATGTTGAAGACATGTTGCACCTGCTCAATTTTGATATTAGAGATAATGAGAAATAATTTTTCAATGCAAGGATTAAGCATGAGACAACCGTTGCTCCAATGCATGGGTATATTGAATTATGGTTAAAGAAAGCATTGATAAATATAATTGATCCTTATCAACCAAATTTAGTTACAACCACCATGAAACCTCCAGCTGAAAACTCTAGAAAAATAACTCCAACAAGTAACTAGAGAGATCTCTCCATCCATGATAGTAATTTAAGTAATCACATTAATTTTTTTCCCTCAGTTGGTAGTCACCCATGCTTTCTTGTTTCAGAATCTGTGAAATGAAAACCAACTCCTAACTATTTTCCTTTTTTGTTTTCCATATCTTTCTTTAATTTCATGGTCCACAAGAGCCCAATCCTAGTCCTCTTTGAAGGATGGATGCCTTCTAATTTTCATAAACATTTCATACATTATTATTTTTAATACAAACATTTGTATATTTTTTGAGGATTGCATTATGTTAGTGATTTCTCAGACTTTGATTTTAAAGCATGAAGTTTCAAATGTATGTCCATCAAAATAGTTTTTATTCTAATGTAGTAATCATGTCAAGTTCTTTATGAATGCAGGCTATGTTTCTTATCTTGTCCAATGATGTGTTATTTTTTTCATGTTGTAATGAAAATCTGATCTTTTCATATTCCTTATTCTTATGGTTTAGTGTCTTGTATCATATTATTAATATTCTCATCATAACATTAAGAATAAATAAGAATGGAAAAGACCAATTCTGATCATAACATTAAGAAGAAGAAGAATCTCATCATATCAGAAAGACCAATTCTAACCTTATTAGTCCCTGCCAAAGCCCTGGGACTATAGCAATGAGTTTCTCTTTGACTTTATATTAGTTTATGGTTGACTTTATATTTCTATGATATATCCAATGTATAAGATAAGAAATTAATATATGTATTTTTTATATAATAAAAAAACATATTTTTCTAAAATTTAATCGGCCAATATCTTTGATGTCTTATTGCAGGCTTCATGTCATTTGATGTACATAATTAATTACACAATTAATAAATTTACCAACTTTCATTCAATGTTTGTACATAAACTAAACCATTGAGTACAAGGTCGATGGGTCCAATCCTGTTGTTAATTGATTTGCACAATCCTCCCCAAGTGTTAGAAGTTGACCATGGATGGCCAATTATATTGGGACACCCAAATATATACCCAGAGAGAGCATGGTCTGTTGTGGTGGTGGTATACAGTGTTTATATGGAATTCCAGGGTGTGGGTGGGTCATGCATTCAATGATAAATGGTTGGCAGGTTGAGAGCCTTAAACACCGGGACATGGATACCATGCTCACCATTTAATGTTTGCTTGAACCGGGAGGAAATCCATAGCATTCAGGGAATTTTCCATAGGCCACGTCTGAAAAAAATAATTCCAAGTGGAAATGAACTTTGATTATTCTATTAACTATTACCTCCTTCCCTCACCAACCTATCTCCTCATTCATTACATAATATAAAAAAAATCAAAATCAAAATGCTCCACACAAAAATCGGGTGGAAGTTGTAAGACACACATCCTACCCAACTTTTAAAAACTGACAACTAAAAAGATTATGAAGTTTACATTAATTAGTAAAATATCACAGAATATATATGATTTAGAGTGTTTAGAAAATAAAATAATTTAAAAAGTTCATAGTTGCATTATAAATTACAATTTTTTGAGAATTGAATATTGTATATTATTAGTCTTTGCTAAAGACTTGGTACTATACCAATGAGTTTTCTCTTTGACTCTTATTAGTTTTTGGTTGAATTTATATTTGTGTGATATATCCAATGTATAATATAGGAAATTAATATATTCATTTTTTATATAATAAAATTATTTAAATAATAGGTAAACCTCCAATAAGAAGGGACTAAGATGCCATGCATCTCTTGTTTTATTAATGAATTAATGAATAAATACGATCAATGATATGCGATTCCTCGATTCAATACATAATAATAATAATAAATGAATGAAAACACAAATTTTGAGGATAATAAGTTCGTGACAGAAGGAAACTAATCTACGCCATGAAAACGACAAGGGTCGAAGAAAGTGCAAGGGCCACCTAGACGCCTGTTTTGAAGTTCTTCGTTCCACCATTCTGCAATCACTAAACGAAGCATTCATTAGTTGATAATACAGTTGTAATTAGAAAATACTTAATTAGACGGAGATGGATTACTTAATTAGAAAATACTTAATGGTTCAAGATACATGGAGATGGATTACTGACCACTGAATTGGGTGGAGTGGTGGGGGCAAAGGAATCCTCAGAAGATGACGATTCGGGAGAAAGGGGAGTGGAATGCGGGTTCAATATAGGGGCCAGGGCAGGACCATGTTGTTGTTTATGTCTCTTCTTCGGATGTTTCTGCTTTTTTGGAGTGTGCCATAGAAGTTATAATAAGAGAGAAGAATAAAAATAAGAAGCTACAAGCAGAACTAGACAAGAAAGAAGACTCTCAGGAACTAGAACAAATGATCACAAATTTGAGGGTTCAAATAGAAGAAGATAAAATAATTGAAGAAGCACTCAAAGAACAACTAGAAGAAAGAGATAGGATCATTGGAAATTTGGAAGCAAAGATTGTCACATTAAGAAAGGATCTTCAAAATAAAAATATGAAAAACAACTCAAAATTTTTGGATGACATTATAAGTAGTCAAAAACCTCATCATGAGAAGTCCGGACTTGGATACAATCAGACAAAAAAGGGATCAAGCTCCAAAACAACAGAACAAGAAACATATCAAAAAAGCTATGCAGAAATAATCAAAGGGGATAGGAATATCTACAGGGAAGATTACAGGGACACTCTCCACCAAGAAGATTCAGATTTCATAATCAACAACTAACAGATAGGCCTCGGGAAGAAGAAGGATTTAGAAGAGAAACTACTTTTAGAAGATCTTCAACTCCCAGGTATCAAAATATCTTTTTCGGTTTATGTTATACATGTAATAATTTTGGACATAAAGCTATGAATTGTAGAGCTAACAACAAGAACATAAACAACTTTGAAAGTCATACAAAAAAGGGTTATCCAAGAACAAAAAAATCGATGGATCATGCTCCTAGTAACTTTTGAAATATGATACAATTAAATGACATATTTCCTCAGTTTATTACCATCCTAATGGAAGACAATGAAAACTTGAGGAGTATATATAAACATTTTTATTTCTTGCACCATATCATCCTCAAAGATGAGAATGTCATCCACAAAGAGGATTTGAGTTATATGTGTATATAGAACAATATGGATCCCCTTTAGTTATCCATTAATGCACTCATTGGATATATGGTAACTTAGAGCTTTTGCAATGGTTAGGAATAAGAGAAGGGAGAGAAAACATCCTTATTGAAGCTCATGGGATGGGAAAAATGAGGAGGGGATCGATCCATTAACCAAGATTGCATAGGAGACTAATTTTTAGTAATCCTCAATCTAATGTATAAATGGTGGGGGAAACAAACCTGTGTGAGGATAATCCTTAGATAAATACAATTTGCTCAATCAAAATATTTTAAGTGGTCAATTTTTATGAGGAAAAAATATCAATATTTTGATTTCATAATATGTAAATCTTTCTAAGTAAAACCTATGGTGTCATGGATGTGTCTACGGTCCATAAAACTAAATTTTTATAGAGATGTATGGTCACATAAGATGGGATTGATGTGGGTATTTATAATCTTGGAGATAATCTTATAAATATAATTTCACATGCGCCTATAATGCTCAAACATTATAATGTTTCCATCCTTTGGAATATTAGTAATGAAGGTATAGTTTAAGGGAGCATGAATGCTAAACTTATTGATTCTTCAACATTGAATAGGATGTCCTTGGCAACAACATCCCAAAATAATCATTTTTGAAAGATTATTTTCTTATTCTGGGAGGCGACCTAAATTTCTCAATAGGGGAGGTTGAGTCTCGGGGACAGAGGGCCCATGCTTATTCTCTTTTTGATTTCTTTGTGTATAAGTTGGGAGAATTTGGTTTAATTAACATTATGCCTATAAGGATTAGACCCTATAAGGCTCAGAGCCTATAAGGCTTATTCTCTTTCTGATTTCTTTGTGCATAAGTTGGGAGAAATAAGAGAATGGGAGAAGATCACATAACAAAGAGTCTGGATAGTTTTTTCATCTCTAACTTGTTGGTGGAAGAGACTTTTCTTAGGAGGGGAATATGACCATTACCTAATTTGTTTCAAAATAGAAGGAGCTTCCAGAAAACCTGCTAGCCCTTTCAAATTTAATTTTGCTTGGCCAAAAGAAGAATTTTTTATAAAACTAGTAAAGGAAGTATGGACTCCTATTGGGAAAACAGAGAGGGAAGTGATTCAATTTGCTAGGAGTTTAAAAATTTAAAAAAAGGATACAAAATCATGGGCCAAAAGGAAAAAGAAGCAATTGGAATAGGACATAATCCAAACAGAAGCTACTCTTTAATCCCTTTATGAATCTGACAAAGGAGGTTTTGTCAATCTATCACAAAAAGAGACCATTTTATCTTTGGAAAAGAATAAAAGAGAGCTCCTACAAGTTAGGGAAGAAGAGTGGAGACAAAAGAGTCGGACCCTTTGGCTGTATTTCTTTGATGAGAATACAAAATTATTCCAAGCTTATGCAAAGGGAAGGAAAATGCAAAACACTATTTGGGAAATTAAGGAACATTCAGACATAATGCTCTCCTCTTTTAAATATATGGCTCAGTTGGGATCCAACCATTTCAAATCTTTGTATTCAATAGATAGAAGAGTGTTCATAGATGTGGTTCTATATATGGCACTACTCTTCCCCCATTTTGTTGAAGAGGAGGAAAATGCATATCTCATGGAAGAAGTATCTGAAGAGGAATTAAAAGAAGTTATTCATAGTTTCCAAAAAGATAAAAGATAGGGACTAGATGGATGGTCTATGGATTTATTTGTAGGTATTTATGATCTCATAAGTCTGGACCTCCTCAAGGTTATAGAAGAATCAATAATCAATGGATATATACATCCCCCTTTTAATGCTACCTTTATAGCTTTAATTCCAAAGAAGGACGCCCCTGAAATCTTGGATGAATACAAACCCATTTCACTGTGCAATTGTATCTATAAAATAATTTCAAAAATCGAGCAGAAGAATAAAAGGCATCCTCCCAAAATCAATCTCTCAAGAATAGTTTGATTTTCTGGAAGGAAGATAGATCCATGAAGTGATTGGTGTAGCCCAGGAAACCTTGCACAACATCAAGACATAGAAGCAAAAAGGGGTAGTGCTAAAGATTGATCTCTCCAAGGCATATGAACATGTTAGTTGGATTTTCTTGAGAATGCTACTCACTCATCTAGGCTTTGGCCTCCCTTTTATTAATTAGGTCATGAGTTCCATCACCTCTGTCTCTTTTTCAGTTCTCATAAATGGAGCAGCCTCACCTGTCTTATAAGCTGAGAGAGGTCTTCAATAGGGAATCCCCCTATCCACACTCCTTTTTATTTTGGTGGAAGAGGGACTAAGTAGGGATTTATCTGAAGAAAAAAATAGAAAAAACTTTATTGGTGTTCCTCTTACCCAACTTATCTCCCTCACTCACTTGTTGTTTGTTGATGATGTACTAATTTTCTGTAGTGGTTTAAGGGGAGGTGCAAAAAAATTGAGCTACATACTAGATATTTTTAGTAGGGCTATTGGAATGAAAATAAATAGTTAAAAATCCACCCTATGTACTCATCTAATGGACCCAAAAGAATTTCATTTTTACAAAAGCCTTTTTCTTTTTTGTGGAAAAACCTCTAGATCAAGGACTAAAGTACCTGGGATTTCACCTAAATCCAAGATAGTAAAGAACTAGCTTTTAGAAAAGCTCAAAAAAAGGTTAAAACATTGGAGTTTTAGTAGGTTATCCAGAGTTGGCAGGTTGATCCTTGTAAAATATATCCTAGAGGCGATTTCAGACTACTGTCTATCAAGGGCCTGGATACTAAAAGGTACTCTGGAAAAAATAAGGAAATTGTGTTTCAAATTCCTTTGGGGTGGTCAGAGAGAGAGTTTTGTGATTCCATGGATCAAATGGGATTTTATGGCCCTGCCAAAGCTGCTTGAGGGATGGGGCTTAAAGAATATCCATAGTTTCTCCACTACACTTGCTGCCAAGACTGGGTCGAGAATAATATCATCCAACAATTTATGGTCAAAGGTAGTCATCCAAAAGTATATATGCCCAGATTCAATTGTGGATTGGATAAAAAGACCAATTAAAAGCCACCAAAATGGTTCTATCATGTGGAAATCTCTAGTTAAATCCTTTTATGTTATTAGTCAAGGGTTGGCCTGGAATGTGGGCAAGGGAAATTCTCTCATAATTGGCGGGGACCCATGGTCGGGAAACAATGGTCAGAAAATTCTTCCCCATAATTTAATTGACAGTTTGCATGAGAGATGATTTTTCCATATAAACTATATAGTAGATGAGAAACAAACTTTGATTTGGAGAGAGGGATGGAAAGATTCTCAGGATCTAAATTTGGAAGATCATTTTACAATTCCCTCGAATGATTACATTTGGGATCTCAAGATAGGAAACATCGGAATCAAATATCAGTAAGATGAATTACTTTGGAAACTCAGTACTATTGGGGTCTATTATCCAAAATATGGTTATTCTTTCCTGATGACCAATCTCCTCCAACAAGTCCTCACATGGTGGTGGAAGGGGATATGGAAATCCGAATGTCCTCTTAAGGAAATATTGTTCATGTGGTTCCTCTTAAGGCAAAAGATCCCTATGTGGGATAGAATGAAATTCAGGGGAATAGAAGGGTCGAGCTAGTGCTCTTTTTGCAAGGGGGATGAGGAAACATCTCCACACCTATTTTTGGGATGCCCCTTTTCAATCCAAACTTGGAGAGCTTCCTCATATTCTTTTGGTCAAACATGCTCCTGGAATGGGACCTCAATCGAAGAGGCCTGGAGGACTTGGTTACATGACCATAGAAATAAAAATATCAAGGATCTTCCCTTCGTCATTCACAGGGGCATCTGGCTTGCTCGAGACGCTGTTATTTTCAAGGAAAAGGCCTCCTCGATATAATTGAAGTCAAAAGCATGAGTATCCTTGCTCATTTTCCACAAGAGAAAGATACCCCCCCTCCCAGTCAGGCAGTGGAGGAACAAATAAATATCACAAGTCCTTGGGATTTGTTTTATGGTGCTTCCCAAGACAACGAAGACCATAGTGGGGGAGGGGGAGTCCGTCATATCTCCCCATCACATTTCTATAAGTTAAAGTGGGGTCTGGGACAAGGATCAAATAATTATGGAGAACTTATGGATTTAAAGCTCTTGCTCACTTTTTTTGGTGAAAAATGGATATTAAAACTTCCTATCTTTGGAGATTCAATGGTGGTAATCAATTGGTTGAGAAAAACTCAAATGTGTCATAACATAAATCTTACTTCTATCCTTGAAGAAGTATTTTTAATTGAAAATTTATTTACAAATATGTCATTCAAACATGTCTATAGGGAAAGGAATGTTGCAACAAACACCTTATATAAAGAGGGAACTGTTATGGCTCTCGGGTAGTGAAACATCCTCAAGTTCATGGATGGGAAGAGTTATGAACATTATCACATACCATTTATAGAACAAATGGGTTAGGCAAGGTCCAATTCCTAGGTATGTTTTTTTCTCTTTTTTGTCTATAGTTCGAAAACAATATTTTGAACAGGTTACAGAATATCAACACTTTTGGGAACGATTCCCCTTAGGCATCTTCAGAACTTTATATAGTCACAACAATTTATATGTGGTAGAATTTTAGAATTTCCGGTTTTTAGAAAAAACTTTTTTGTATAGAAAGATCAACAAAAAGACACTTTATTGTGCACTGTGTATCTCTTATTACAGTTTCCAATTTTTGTAGAAGAGAGAATTTTGGGATTAAATGCATGTTTTCACATGCATTCTTCAGAATGTAAATTTTATACTTTTCAATAAAATTTATGCTATTTTACTTTGGAAAAAACAAATATCCCAAAATCCTAGGTAAATATCTACCATCTAGCCATCGAGACCTAGATCCTTCCCCACTTGGAAATATTGTAGGCTTTTGAGCATATCCTTCTTTTTAATCCATTGTATATTTATTACATTGTTCACTTAATCATCCATGAAACAAGGTGGTCATAGCCATGCTATCCATTTTATTTTCCTTCAAAAACTCCATGTATACATTTTGTAGTGAGATACTACTGCCCTTGAAATGGAATCAAAGTTCAAAAATTTTGAACCTGAGTTGTCATTTATTTTTCAAATTTTGTTATTTGTTCTCCATGTAGTTTCTTGACAATGGAAGAACTTGGTGTGAGCATCTATCTCTATGACCCAAGTGACTCTACTTTTCATTTTTTGTTTGGCTTCTTACCACTCTAACAACCTCACCTTTTCCCTTTAATATTGTGTCCAATTCTTGCATTACTTCTTCCATAAAACCATCCACATTATATGAATCATACATTATTCCAAGTCTGCCTTCCACTAAAAGGATATATTTCTATACCTCTTGGTAAGTATTTTTTTTACCACTCCTTTGCTTGTATGAGATTCCTTTAAAAAGAAATCATTGTTGACTTATGTTGATCTATAAATGAGGATATCCAAGTCTTTCTTATTAGATATTTGAAATATCAATATGTCAATAAATAAAGATTAAATTTAAATGGAGAAAGTTGCTTCAAGCCCCCCAAAGATAGTTCTAGTTTGATATGATTGTGATCATATGATAACTCCTTCAAAGTAGTGGTGTTGAATACACTATCCTAATGATGAGAGACTCCTTGATAAATAAGAAATCAAGTTTCTTTGATATACCCTGATTACATGATCTATTGTTTTTTGATGTTGGTTCCACATTCAAAGGCTCTACATCCACCAAATAATGGTGTTCCATAAAATTAAAGAAATGCTTTTCTTAAGGATCGATCTATCTTGGTCAACCCAAACTTCTGAATGGTGTATTACAAAATTTAAATCCCCCCAAGGTGAGGTGGGGTAAGTTTAGAATTCTCAAGATCTCAAGATCTATTTTCTATTGTCTGATGGAATATACACATTGATTACATACACTTCTACGTGTTACACATCAAAATTACTCACTTCAATAGTGTTGCAAGTGTCGTCATTACAAGTGTTGTAAGTGTCACATCTTGTCCGCAAGTGTCACATCTTGACCACAAGTGTCACAAGTGTCACAAACATCATACTGCCATATTGCATATGTCGTGCCTCTAATGACATCATAAGGACACTTAAGACACATCAAAGACTATTTTTGAAGAAGAGAAATCACTTGACAAGGAGTACAAGCCTTTTGCCACTGGAAAAACCACTCAAAAATGATTTTTGAAGGGGAAAGCTCCCATACCCACTATTAGAGAATGCTGGCGCCCCCTAGCCTCCTTTGGGGAAGCGTTCCAAGAACTTTGTTCACCCTTTTGAGGGAGCACTACCCTTTCTGAGTGAATTTTTGGTTTGTTGGAGGAAATCAGGGGACAATCCCCTCAATATTTGAAGGCAGTTGGGTTCGAATCTTGGGTCAAGGCATGATCTTAGGGAATATACTCAACTGGAGGAGAGGAATCCTCAACTTATCCCAAATATATCTCAAGTGGTTGGGCCTCCCCAAGGTTATATAAGGAGGCATTCTCATGGTGAAAGGGGGAAGAGACTAGAGATTGATACCAAACTTATGATCCTATAAGTGGTATGAACAAAGAGAGACTAGAGATTGTTGCCAAACTTATGATCCTATAAGTGGTATTGATAGAAAGGATTGGAGATGTGAAACTTGTGATCTCATAAGTGAGATGTCATCAAAGCAATCAGTGTAGATTACTTGAGCAAAGGGGTTGGACAAGGAGAACTGGAAGAAGCTGTTGCACCTTCATCAAGGGATTGTAAGTACTTTTACTTGTTCTTATCAATATATCAATGCTTGGCCTATTTCTTTCAAACTTATGTTTGTTCTACATGCGTTTGTCTTCAGTAGATAGATCTATATTTGAGCTAATCTCAGTATAATAGGAAGTCCATTGTATCTTTGTTTGTTCTACAGGACCTATCAAGGAGCTCAAGATCGAATCTCAGCCTGGACTTCGCAAGGACAAACGTCATTAATGAGGTACATATCTTTCTTCTTCTCATTCGTATATTAGTTTGATTAGACCTAAGAGGATGCCATTGGAGTCACCAATTTTTGTTACAGGTGAAACCTCTTGTGGACAAGAGGATTCCCTCTTGGTCTCTAGACTCCTAAGGCTAAGATAGAAAAGTGCTTAACATGGACACTAACATCCTTTTAGGTCTAGGTTATTTGGATATTCTCTATATTTTTCGTCAAATTTTAGAATATCAAAAGGAAGTTTAGCTGGAATAACTGACCAAACTGGTGAATGAAAAATAGGATAATTGGTTAACTGAGACAAGTCTGGGAGATCCAGAGTCGCAAGGAAAGGTAGCTGTCGGTTAATTTGCAGATGATACTAGTGTGGCATATGAACACCAGTAGGACCATAAACTGGGTTAGGTGGATAATTGTAACCAGTAGTTCCTCCTACATACCGTTGTTGCTGACCAGGATAAACATGATTCAATGATGGATGAGAAACATTTGCATAACCCGGTGGGTTTTGAGAATTATAAGATGGGTGATTTGCTTGCCCATAAGGAGGATAAACATTTTCCCTTGAGGAGGGTAAGAAGTAGATCCCAGAGGTGGATACACCTTAGGGGGAGGATAAACATTAGACCCTTGGGGAGGATAAGGTTTTTTTCCTTGAGGACTCCTGGTGGTGTTTGGGATGCCCAGATAAGCTTTTCCATAAGATGGTTTGGAAGGAACAGGTTTTGATACTCCTCCTTGTGGGTTATGATATGAGTGCCCCCCAACATGGGCTTGGGTAAATGTTCCTCGCGAGGATACTACCCAGGATTGTGAAGGTTTTCCAACAAATGAAGGTTTCCCACCTGACAGCAGTGGATTAATGACTAGGGTATGAATGGAAAAGGGAGGTTTCCCTTCGGGAAGAACATGAAAAGGGGGTTGTCCCTCGAGAGGGGTAGGCAGGCCATAGGATGGTGGTATTCCAGGAGGGATAGGTCCACTAGATGGTGGTTTCCCTCCATTCGGTTGTATTTGGCTAGCAAGGGTCTGCATTCTTTGGTGCAAAGATGTCCCAGTAATATCGTTCAGAACATGTGGAGCTGTAGAGTGAAAGTTTGTAAAAATGGGGGTAGGGATCGAAGTGCCTTGGGAATGAGTTGAGGTGATGAGTCCAACATTACGATGGAATTGTGCTGACGTAATAGTAGGGTTAATGACCTAATCAATGGGGTTATTCATAGTTTGACCATATGGTCCAGTTTCAACAGGAGGGTCATGAGAATTAAAGGGTTGTCGAAAGGATTGAAAATGCTCATAGAGATCGCATCCTGATGAAATCCTCCATACATAATGAGCAGGTGTGGGATTTGTATATACTACAGTGGTATGATGAATAGGAGTCCTATAATCATCACCAAATATTGGTTATGTGGATCCCATATATGTTTCGGTAAAATCTCTCGCAGGTAACTGTGGGAACTCTTCGTCTATGATGTTCCCAAGGGAGTATAAATGAATCAAAAATGGTTCGAGAGGGGTTGTCGACACAGATGTAGTTCAAGGAGTGGGATTCTCAACCATAACCAAAGCGCCTTCTTGATTGTCTAAAGGAGGAGCAAAAACACTCCCAACATCAGATTGATTTTCTACCTCTCCACAGTAGTTGTCATCTGGAGGGTTCGGAGGTAAAGGTTGACAAAAAATAAATCAAAATACTAATAACAATGAACAACCAAAAAATCAAGCTCAAACACCTGCTACCGAAAAGAAACCACAATGGAAATTGAAATTCCTGTGTATCATTTGTGGTGATTATCACTACACTCGAGACTGTCCACATCACAATGAAGTGGCCAAAATTTTCTAGGGAAATTCACAACCCATTGTGCTTACTCAACCTTTTCCACAACAACAATCCATGGTTGCTCAAACCCCCTCTCCCAGGGGCATTTCTATCCATCCTCATGTTGAGGCCTCGACAAGTGCACATATTTGTATGTTTAATGGGATTAATTTGACCACTCTCTCTAAGACATACGACACACTGGTTAAACCTGACAAAGGAAAAGTCACTAATGGTACCGATACTTTTTCGGATCCATCATTGTCCTCTGTTAGTCCTCCATCATTTAATCCTCTGTCTGGACCACTTCAGATTGAGAAACCTATGTTCAACTCTATCTTATGCCCTCCTAAGAGCACTATATGTAAATCTACCTTTAATACTAGTTCACGTGCCACCCAGAACTACAACATTGTTGAAGATTTGGCTCAAGCACCGTGTGCTATGTCCATGTTATAAGTTCTAAAACACTGCCCCAACCAACGTAAAATGCTCTTGGATGCTATTGGCACTGTTGATCCCGAGTCGTCCAACAATATCATGTTTAACCTGGATAATTATACATCTCAACTCTCCCACCAACTTGCTTTCCAAATTGATGTTGTTTTTCACAATCAACAAATTCACTGAACCATCTTGGATGAGGGAGCCTCTACTTGTGTTATGTCTTTAGCATGTTGGAAAATTTTAAAATCACCCACACTTAAAAAATTCCCAACGATGTTACGCGCATTCGATGGACGAGGTTTTCATCCCCATGGGAATTTATAGTCCCTGCCCATCCAGTTGGGTGGAAAAACCATCACTGTTGATGTCGAGGTGGTCGATGCTCCCCTCTATTACAACTTGTTACTCATAAGAAGTTGGTTTTATTCTATGACTTCCATTGCCTCGTCAGTATTTCAATGTGTACAATTTCCTCATCAAGGCAAAATTGTCACTGTTGATCAGTTAGATTTCTGCACAACCGACACTCGCGCTCCCACTACCAACAACATTCATTTCTTGGGAGACCACAAGATCACGTATGAAAGCGTTGGCGTTGGATTTTTGAAAGATTATAGCCTTATGGGTACCTTCCCTATGCCACTTCCACTGACTACACATCATATTTCCACCATCGATATGATTTCGACCACGACTTATCAATCTTTGGAATCATCTGACCCTTGGATTGTACCTAGTCCCTTGGAATTCGATGCACTAGGTGACACCATGCCACTTAGTCCAACCGAAACATCATACGTTGTTATCCAATCTGCTTCTCCCTCTTCGGATGACCAACATCTCTTGGCACCTGACAGTTATTTGATTCCATCATAGTTAAGTTCCTTGTCGTCTGCGATCGACCACATTTCCCCAATTTTTCCCTCTGATGAATCTATTATGGAAATACTAAGAATTGACGAGCTACCTCGGGATGATAACCATCATCAATCCTCTTTTCTTCCCCCTCGTGAAGAAATTCAGGGAGATATACACTCTATCTTCCCTCCTGATGGTGATTTTTCATTGTCTCCCATGACTTCAAGTTTCGATGATTTGGATCCGGTAGTTGACATGGTGATCTCTTCAGTAGGGCTATTGGAGCCTAATATCCTTACCCTTGTCGTGACCCTTGACATGTGTTCCTCCTAGAGTGATTTTCTTCCATCCAGTGAATATCTCTTGGAATCCATGACCGGGTTTTGTCCCTTGACATGGTGTCCTTCCAGAGCGTTCTTCTCTTGGAAGTCATGATCAAGGAGAGTCCAGGAGCACAATTTCTCTTCTCTGTGGAAATCTCGTTAAAAAATGAAACATAGGTCACGAGCACAGTTTTCCTCTCTGTAGCAAGCTTGTTAAAAAACGAAACAAAAGATTTGAGCATAGTTTTCCTCTTTGTAGCACGCTCGTTAAAAAATGAAACAAAAATCTGGGGATTGAACCCGGAGCCCCAAGCATAGTTATTTTTTTATGTTAAGCTCGTTAAAAAATGAAACAATCACCTCTCTTAAACCTTCATTTCATCCACCCTTATCCTTTTTCTCCATCTAGTAGAGAAATTGGGTACAACCTCAAAGTCGGTGAATGAATTGAAGTTTGAGGGGAATGTCTCCAGCCTTTGATGATCATTCTAGAGTTAATCCACTAGCTTTCAAGATGGGGACATACCGAGCTTAGTATTTATTCTTTCTCGTGCTCATAAATACATGAGAATGCATCCAGATAAACTTTTATCTCTTTTTCGTACCTGCATGGATATATGAAAAAGGAACCCCTTGTTGATACTGAGAGGGGGGTGAATCAATATAAAGTACAATTTAAAAACCTTTTTCAACTTATACTTAAATCATTCAATTATATCCAATGAGCAATGAATAATAGTATAAGAGTTACACCAATACACCATGCACAATATATGAGAAATAATCAATAGTTTTTGTTCAAGGGAAGTAATGACTTCCAAAGGTAGCTACAACTTCCAAATGTAAAGGGAGGGATAAA
>JASDQU010686811.1:89876-106176 GCA_032191745.1 Picea mariana | reverse complement strand
TCTGTAGTAAGGTTAATGATTGCTTGAAAGGTTTCTCTTTTAGACAAATGATCATTTCTCGTGACCCTAATTAATTTTTTTTTTATTTGGCAAAATTGAGGAACATTACATAGGATATCAAAGACAAAGGTTACAACACTTGGACCTTAAACAAGGCCAAAAATATTTTCTTAGCACATATTTTTGTTTTATGAAAAACTAACAAACAATTACTGCTACAAGTAGAAAAACTTTATTTCTGTTGTAATCATGGTAGCATAGAATGAAGCTGAGATGAAACTTGAGGAGACTCCTGAGCAAAGGCCTCCTAAAGAACAGAGGCAAAACAGTGATAGAAGTTCACCTACCGAGGTTCTCAAAACTATGACAAATCGCATTGTGGAACTGCAAGTTTTCAAAGAAGACAATGAGAATTTGAAAAAGGCACAACAAGAACATCAAGAAACAAATGAAGTACTGTTGCGGAGCATAGTAACAAAGAAAATTTTGAAGGAAAATAATGAGGAAGAAGAGGTCGGCAAAAGGGCCTCCAAAAATTTTGGTTCTGAAGGAAAAAAAGGAGACAACTCTTCCAAAGGTACACCATCAGTAGAAAACAAAACAAAAACAAGAAGAAAAAGGAAACATGTGGACCATCTTGAGGGAGAGTTTAAGAAAATCAAACCGGCCACCTTTGACAGGGAATCCAGAATAGGGGAGGAGGATGAAGCATGGTTATTGGAAATTAAAGAGTATTTCCAAATCTACAACTATTCCAACAACATGAAGGTCAGAATTATCCAAAATATTTGGAATATAACATAATAATCCATGTAGAAATAATGTATAAAATATATGAATAGATAAGATAAGATAAAATGAGATGTTTTACAATTGAGAATGAGGGCATGCTTATATACCCACGCAGGGGTGCCCTTTACCAATAGTCATGTCCTTTGAGACATGACCTTTCATTATTATTAATAATTATTTATTAACTATTATTATGTTATGAATATCTATGTATGTATATTTTATGTTCATAACATTGCCTTCCCCTTAAAAATGCTTTGTCCTCAAAGCATAATCATTGAAATGCGTCCCTTTGAACTTTTGTTCTGGCACACGATGTCTTCTCAAATCGTTTGTGCTTGTAGTTGCGACTCTCGATTACATAAGATGATATAACCTTCGAATACCCAAACTAATGTGTTGCATCTTTTGGGGAGTGATCCATCCCAAATCTACTTTCATTGGAATTGTTTGATGATTGATTGTTCCAAGTTGTTGATTTTATCATTTATAATAACTTTAATGCCTTTCCTTGATAACTTGTATCCTTTAATTATCCTTTAATAAAAGTAATTTTATATTTCCTTTTTATTTTCCTTATTTTTAATATATATATATATATATATATATATATATATATAAAATACAACTTTTATACTTCACTTTTATTTTAAAATTATATATAATATCTTTGTATATTATATATAATATTATATATAACTTTATAAAATTGTTTTTGTGGTCTACTTTTATATAAAAGGGTTTATAATTTCCCCTTTTTATATATAAATTTATGACTTCAATAGAGTACTTTTAAACCCTTTTTTTTTCCTAATAATAATCGACTTATGAAATCCAATTTAGTTGTTTCATGTATGACCAAAACAAATCGGGTTAACCCTTATATTCACTTGAATAATTGTTGAAACCTTCAAAATTATTATAACCCTTTTAATAAATCACCTTTTTCAAATTTCATTCACTTCACCTGTTGAAAATGTAATTCATATAGGTATAGCGACAGTTTTACTAATCAAATTTAAGTAGCACCTATAGAATTCGTATAGGTATAGCAACAATTTTACTAATCAAATTTAAGTAGCACCTATAGAATGGTCACGATGATTCGTTGTTGGACATACCTGTATTCTAATTGAGTATTAACCCCACCAAAATGTCCTTCGAATTGTTTTAATGACATCATGGATTCATCACCCAATGAACGACGGTAGTAGTTGGACTACTTCGAATTCTTTGTTTATTCCACACGGTCGGTATCTCCCAGTGGTGGTAGCTTTTGCCACAAACTCCTATGAATTAGCGACTGTAGATTGTCTTCGTGGAGATTTTGGAAATTTGCACCTGTTGAAACTGATATATATTCGGTGTGCCTCAAATTCCAGGTTATGTTGATTTCGTCTATAAAATGGTTAATGAGTTCATGACTTATCACCTCACGGTTTCACGATTTAGACAAGGATTTTATTTTATTGTATTTTATAGCGGATAGTATTCCTTTATCTCTATTAACCCGAGTTAATTGCGCTGACTGGTCACAATCTTTCGGTGGAGGGTGTTTTTTTTATGGATTAATATTTGAAAATTCGTCTCTATTGTTACAGTGACCAATAAAAAAAAATTCAACTATTACTTGGTCCGTTAATGAAAGATGATTGTTAGTTATAGCTTGGATTTGCGAATAAGGCTTGATTTTGACCAAATGTTCCGGATCAGCTGCTGCTACGGAACAATTAGGTGATTCCAGCGAGTCCACTTCCAGCCTTTGTTTTGGTAGTTGTTACACTGTTGTACAACTAGACTTTGGTCTCTCCGCTATTTGGTCTCTTTGTGTTTTCTTTGATTCAACTCGTCAAATAGAATATTTACTCTTGGATGACTCTGGTAGGTGAACGATAGTGTCTCTTAATTATTTGAGGATAAATATTTCCTTCAAATTTGTAACGGAAATAATTTTCTTTTATTTTTCAGATTATTTTTGTGGACAACGATTATGATTTTTTTTATTTTATTTGTTTTACGGATGAGATTTGTATGATAGACAGAATCTTCCCTATACGGACAGAAGTCGTTGTACCTTGTTATTATTTTTGAAATTTAAATCAATTCTTTATGTTGGGTTCTTTTTATAACATAATTTATGATTTATATATTGTTCTTGATTTCTTGGCAGCGAAATGTTTTTCAACAGAATCCTGAGTTTTATATGGCCAAAGGCCTGAATTGGTCAAAGACCGAAGTACCTGAGAAGTTGAAAATTTAAATGGCCAAAGGCCTGGTTGGTGGTCAAAGACCAATTTTCTCAGAGAAACTCTGAAACGATGGGGTTTGGCTAAAAGACGAATTATGGTCAAGGACCAAGATAAACAGAGAAACTCTGAAAATGTGGGCTGGTCAAAAACCAGATTTCTTAGAGAAACTCTGAAACGATAGGTTTGGCTAAAAGATGGATCAGACAAGATCTGATAAAGAGGGTGGCCAAAGGCCGAGATCAGAAAAATGCAGCTCTGATACCAAATGAGACGAACAAAGTTCGCTCACACAAGAATTATCCAAAATATTTGGAATATAACATAATAATCCATGTAGAAATAATGTATAAAATATATGAATAGATAAGATAAGATAAAATGAGATATTTTACAATTGAGAATGAGGTCATGCTTATATACCCACGTAGGGGTGCCCTTCACCAATAGTCATGTCCTTTGAGACATGACCTTTCATTATTAATAATAATTATTTATTAACTATTATTATGTTATGAATATATATTTATGTATATTTTATGTTCATAACACCTGTTGCAGCCTCTACCTATGCCAGAATCAAAATGGGAGACTATATCACTGGATTTTATTACAGGTTTGCCTAGAACCCAAAAATAGAATGATTCAATTATGGTAGTAATCGATAAGCTTAGTAAGTCTACACACTTTATTCCTGTAAAGTCTACTTTTAAAGTTATTAACATTGCTGAAATATTCATGAAATAATTTTTTAGACTCCATGGTGTTCCTAAAATAATGATTTTGGATAGAAACGTAAAATTTACATCTACATTTTGGAAAGAATTGTTTGCAGGGTTAAATACTAACTTGAATTTTAACACAAGTTATCATCCACAAATGGATGGTAGACCGAATGAACAATCCAAATCATGGAAGATATGCTATGAATGTACGTAAGGACAAAACCAAACAAGTGGGAAGACTACTTGCACTTGGTGGAATTTGTGTACAACAATGGTTACCAAACATCGGATAAGATGATCCCCTTCGAAGTATTGTATGGAAGAAAGTGTACGATTCTGATTAGCTGGGATAGCCCAGTTGAAAGACTCATGGTGGGGCTAGAAATGCTCCAGGAAATGGAGGGTACGTTAAGAAAAGTACAATAGAATTTAAAAGAGGCACAGGACATACAAAAATGTTATGTGGACCTGAAAAGAAGACACTGTGAATTCCAAGTGGGAGACCACTTTTATTTAAAAGTCAAAGGCAGAAGAAGTTCACTAAATCTAGCAAACTGTTCCAATTTGGTGCTTAGGTTTTGTGGTCCTTTCGAGATATTAGCTCGAATTGGACCCGTGGCATATCAACTTGCGCTTCCTGCAAATCTGAAAACTCATAATGTATTTCATGTTCCCTTGTTAAAGAATTATGTTCATGAACCTACTCATATGATCGATTGGAACTTGGTCAAGGTGGAACCAAAAGGTGAGCTCCAAGTGGAACCTCTATGCATTTTGGACAGGAGAGAAATAGAACTACGGAACAGAGCCGTCGCCCAGGTAAAAGTGTAATGGAAGCACTTTAGTCCTGAGGAGACCACTTGGGAGTTGGAGGGAGATTTGAAGAAATATCATCCAATCCTATTCCGAGAAAGGGATGAACACTGAGGAAAGTGTTGTATTGAGGGGGGAAAGGATGTAACATCCCCAAAAATAAATTATATTTTTAATTCTGAAAATACTTGGGAATTTATTTTCATTTTTGGTAAATTCGAAATTGGAAATTTCTTGCCATTTATGGAAATTATGAATTTCGAATTTAGTTAATTGTAAATTATGATTATGACTGTTGGGAAAAGATCTGATTTGACCCAACCAACTTTTTGACTATGACACTTGTTAGAAACAAATTTTTTTATATTTATTGTGGATGGACAAATGGAACAGCCAGATTGAAATCAACTGACCATGACTCCATGAGTGGGGAAAATGTTGGAACTACCTCAGGGATGAATGTTACAAGTTGAAAATCAAGAATTTGGCCATTGGGAGCCCCTGAAAATCAAGGATTTGGAAAGATGCTAAAATTCCCAATGGGAAAATACCTAGGCATAAATGCTTTTGGCATATATAGCATATGGGAAGAGGTGGGGCGTTGCCTAGTATGCTGGGGAAATGATTATCACTTGTTGTTATGAACATTGTTTTTTCTGAGTGTGAGGCAAGGAGAAGTTTTCTGAAACTGAAGGATTGTTTCTAAGGAGGAGTTCTAGAGTTCACCCTCATGGTTTCATGCTTAGGCTAGCGGGTGAACAGAGCAAGTAGATTGGTTGTTCCCTTCTATGGTTGGGAGGAACTTGGTTGTTCCTTTTGTTGTCTCGACTTTTTGTGCAGCTAAGTACTCCTAGCTATTCTTTGCTGAATTATTTTACTGTATGATGGCTAAGTGAAATAAAATGATTTGTAGGATGAATCTTGGGAGTTGATTCTGTTATTATATAAAGTTATAAAGCTATTGTATGTTAGTTGTTTAGGTAGAGTCTTGAGTTGTTAATAAAATAAGTAATGAATTTGATATGTATTAGTTGTTATAATTATAGTCTGATTTTAGTTAACGGATACAGTGATGAAAAATCATGGTGTGTTAGTTATGGCAGGTAGCTAGGAGGTACCTGTAAGTTAAATAAAATATCATTCAATGTTATTCTAGAAATTCCTACCAAACATGTGAATCATATACATCTAGATGCTCAGATTTCAAGGAAACTTTAGACTACGCAAACGCTAAAGGAAATTCTGAAAAGTAAACCTAATATTTAAATATATGTATATGGACATATTGTTGTAGGTTTTATAAGCATGACTATATTAATACTAGACAATGCAAATGCCAAACAAGACTTAGAATAAATATCCATATATGATAGGAATATTTGTATATGCATAGAGATAAATAGATATAAATATGTATATATCTATAGTTACTATATAGAATGTTGCATAACTACTTCTACATCTAATTTATTCATACTCAAGATTTCCAATGCATGGATACAGGATAAATGCAAGACGATCTTTCATTGTTGAGACTACGCAATAACCAAATGTACAGCTTAGTTATTTCATTGTAAACCACAGAGAGGTTATTTTTTTTAATTATACAAATCATAGTGCAGATATTATTTAAAGTAAACCACAGTATTCGTATGGCTAGAAAGACAATTGTACATTCTCTTAACAAAAGAATTTGAAGATCTATATATCCACAGGCTCTGATCCAAATTTTTACAAATAGAACACCCAGAGCAATAAGCACATCACTGGAACCCCATTTATGAATCCCTCACGTCCAAACATTAAAATTGAAACTTGAGTTCCCTTCTTGAATAAGCCACGGTCTTGATCCGTCACTACGACCGTATAAGCCCTGCAAGAAAGTCAAGATGAATTTTTAATGTCAAATAAAAGTCAAGTAAAATTTAGCATCAAAGTTAAATTAATTAAGACAACAAAGATCTCCTCATATAGGGTTAATACTTATCTTGAAGTTATTGCAGGTATACTCCGAGTCAGAGTTGCGATCCAGTGACATACCGAAAGGGGAGGAGTGAACTTGAAGAGTCTGATGGGTACCCTCATAGTGAAACAGGGGGGTCCTATCATTAGATGTGATAACCAACAAATAAAAGGAAAGGAAAACTAACTAATTGCACAACTGTACAATAGATCCAACATTATTCAATATGTAAATTGCTTTCTAAGCAAGACAATCAATAACATACAACATACAATTACTACACAGAATGGCCACTCAAGTCACAAAGAGGACTCTGAAGTATTGTCCTCGTAAGAACAAAATAACCGAGAATTTCTTTATAAAGGAATTGAAATAAAAAAAAAATACTTGGGTTTTCCCCTTTGCAAAATGAAACTTCGACAAGAAAATTCAAAGATTTCAAAATGATAAGGTTTTATAGGGTAGAATGTTTAGTTCAAAGGCATTTTTCCGAACTCAAAACTACAGACGAAGTTACAGGATGTGAACCCATTTTCCTCTTAACATTTACAGACTGCTGATAAGGATGCAGATTTTGATTAAGTTACACCCAGCGTTAAGCATATAAAACCTAAGTTAAAAAAAATTTAAAAACCATAGGAAGTATAACTCAATCAGATTTGAGGACATGTTCGAACTGTGATCTTATCCCCTAAATCTTCCTAGTTTTGACATGAGCCACAATTAAGAAAGTCATGGGCTAGGTGCCGAAAAAATTTCTTTTCCAAATGAAAGAATGCCCAATATACACAGTGGATGATCCTGTTATTATTATCATCCTCTGTTGTGAAAACAATTCACGACATGCATCGAGGGGCATATGCAGAGAATCAAAATAATTTTGAAAAGTTTAAATAGAGGTAAAGAGTCCCATATAGTCTTCATGACTGTTATTTAAAAACTCAAAGAAAAACAAAATTAATACTTATACTACGTAAGGGAAAGACCATCTCTTCCAAGTAAACCTAGTTCCAAATCAAGTTTTAACACCCAAGACAATCCACGAAGCAAGTAGGCAAACCACAAAATATACAGTGAGTCATACAAAAGAAATGATATCTTGAAAAGACACAGGCAGAACATACACATCAATACCGGATGGCTTAACCATGAATAACATAGAACAAACAATCCAAAATAAATTATATTCGATAATTTTCTTCTGGCCAACTAGCAGAATCGACACCCTCGCTACCTTTGACCTTTTTGGTCCAGAAAACTGTCTATGATTTTTTCAAAAGTGCAATAAATATTGTAGAGTACTAGGGTTAGGAGGAAGACTGAAATAGAGGTTAAGGGTGAAGCCATTGAAAAACCCTAAATATCTTCGAATATAATACCAATTTTTAAAAGAAAACTAAACCCTACCACTGAAGTCAAGTGAATAGCACGAGCAAAATTTTTGAAGGTAACTGATGCACATTAAACTTTTAGTAATACAAAGAGTTGGATACCAATAATTAAAGGATGCTTACCTCACATAGGGTGGTTTCAAACCAGGTTTCTCCTAACATTCCATTCACCAGAATGGGATCAAGCTCACAAGTTTTTGCCATGCCACCAAGCGAAATAGTAATAGAGGTATCCTCACAGTGTTTGCATAAACGGAAAGATAGGAAAATAATGAACAAAAATGATAGTAAACCCTCTAGCGAGCTAAGTAGTGACGATGGGTACAATATGTGTCAAGGCCATGTGAACCATGTGGTGCAGACCCCCGACCCTCGGGATGAGATCCACTCAGGATCTTTTCCAAACCTCCATAAGAGTCAGAAGGGAATATTTTTATTTGACCACACAAGAGATCGGGTCTCGCAAGTTCATGAATTTTAACACAATGCCATAGCTCTCAGCAATAGCTGAGACGAGAAATTTCGAATAGGCGTAAGGTAGAAGCACTTATCCCTTAGCACCCCCTTTGCAATATGACCACAACCAAGGCCTACCACAAGCCATTTCGTGACTCCTGACTTCATGAGTTGGAGAGTCGTGGACTCCCGACTCCCCCAGTGCCCCAAATGCCGATAACTGAACTTGTGATATGGAAAATGGTGTATGGCCCCTTTATGTTAGCTCCCTTTATAAATGACCACTGGCTAGGCTAAGTACTAGCCCCTCTCACAAATCACGACTTCATGAGTTGGAGGGTCGTAAACTATTTCTCTCCCCTTGCAAACCTCTGAAGTGTGATAAGTCAACAAAGTGTTGACTCCTCCCAAGCAACGTGTCCATGCCAATTGTTGTCCGCTTTCACCTTTTATGCACACTACATTAGAGCCACCTATCACACATGACTTCGACATTCGGCGTTTCATAACCTCTAAAATGACAACAAAATTTTATACACCTTGAAACCCCGATACGCGATATGACGTGGGGTGTTGATACAATAGTTCTCCTATTTTTGAGGTCCACTGGCCTAGATCTCCCACCTTATACCTCGTGACTCGAGACTTCTAATGAACCAAGAATTGGTCTGCCTTCCAAACCCATGAACCCCAAGACCCTAAGTAAATCTAACGACTTGAATAAAATGTGATCAACGACTCCCGTTGATCCTCGGCTCCCAGGTGATGGGTTCCTCTTGTCTCTAACCACCTTGCAAGTTTGACGTGATCTGACGATCCTCGCAAATTCAGTGATTCTCCATGGAGAATTTCAACCGTCCATCTGTGTCCTTGATAATTCTTTAGACCCAAGCTTTGATTCATATTCTTGGCCTTTCTTACTCCTGAATGATTTTGATTCAAACTTTTGCTCACCCTTTGCAACCTTCAAACAAATTTGATTTTTTGGGTCTTCGACTTCTCTTGGAGAGTTCTGACTTTCAACCTCCCCTACGCACGAACTTTGCGCACCATGATAAATACTCCATTTATCTCTCAAAGGAAGCTCTGTGCACTCCATGCAACAAAAAATTCTTCAACTCCTCTCTGAAATTGAAGAATTTTTCCCTCTTTCCCAGCCTGCACACTCCTTGCACGGCTCTGATCCTTGCTCACTCTTCTGCCTATAAAAGAACAATTATATCTTTCCTAAGAGTTCTAAGATCAATTTCAGAACCTGTTCGACCCACTCCTTGTGGACCCTCCTCTACACTCTTTGCAGGAGTTCTATGAAAGAGAAACAACTGAAACTCATTCTCTCCTTATCCAGAATTCAAACATTTAACAAAGAATCCCAGAGCCTATGCACACACATAGCATTGAGATAAAATGCACACAGAGAATATAAACAAGCCTGCAACATACCATTCAATAGGTGGTTCCAACAGCCATAACACACACATAGATTTGGAATCAAAGATTTCTTCTATTAATTCCAGTGCTCTTGTACATGGAAAATAACAACTAAATGTATAAAAATCCTCTGTGCTCTCTTATTCTCCTATGAAACTCTACATCTTACGAATTCTAAATTATGTTACAAATGTACAAGGGTTGAGGGTGTCTATCATCCATTTTCCCTCCTAAGATCCTTAAACTGTCTATTCTATCATTTAAAACTACCTACTTGCATTAAAAAAACTTAAATGCCTTTACATCCGCGGATAGGAACATATGCCCCAAAATCAGTTTGGATCTTCAAGATATAAATGAAACTGCACTTTCCTCCTGTCCATTACATTAATGTTTTAGATTTTAAATTTCAAAATGTTTTCACAAAAATGTGTTCAAATTACATCCACGCGTCCAGTTGTCTCCTTGGCTTTAGGCACGCACTTGGGCTTTATACAATGCTCCTGCATCATACTCCCTCGCTTGAAAATTTTCATGAACTCTCGTTCATGAGCTCTTGCACGATCTGTCCATGCCTTTGAATTTCTTCTTCATTCTCCGAGCTGGCATCTTCAACTGGATGTCCTTTCCACTTGACCAAGTATTTAAAATACTCTTTTCTCCTGGTCTTTATGTTAATCCTCTTGTCAATTATGCTTTCCATATGTGGCTTTTCCGCTACAAGAATTTGTTTTGTCCATTGAATCTTTTCTTGTTCATCTTCTGCTCCTACTTCTTCATCTCTGTAAGGGTACAAATTTGCGACATTGAATATCAGTGAGATTTCGACCCCATCGGGTAATTCAATCTAATATGCATTTGCCCTTAATTTATTTATGACCTTGCACAGTCCAATATTTTTCATCTTAAGCTTATTATATGTTCCCCTTAGGAACCTTTCCTTCCTCAAATGCGCAAGAATCAAATCACCAACTTCAAATTGAATTTCTCACCTGTGTTTATCTTCTCTATGCTTGTACTCTTGACTTGAATTCTGCAACCGCTCCTTAATTCTGCTATGAAGCTCCTTCATTCCTTTTGCAAAGTCCTCTGCACTAGCACTCCTAAATTCAACTTGTTCTGAATCTTTCAATTCAGAAACTCCCCTTGGTTGCATTCCATATACAATATGGAATGGATTGTGCCCTGTCCTTCTATTAAATGAATCTTTGTAAGAAAATTCATCTTGTGGCAGAATATGATCCCATTGACTATGGTGTTCAGTCACTAGGCTCCTCAACAGATCTCTCAAACTTCGATTCACTGCCTTAGTATGTCCATCCGTCTGAGGGTGATATGCTAAGATAAAAGATAAATTAGTACCCATATTTTTCCATAGGGTCATCCAGAAATGACCAAAAAATTTGGTATCCCTGTCCGATACAATACTCTTGGGTAAGCCGTGAAGTCTAACAACTTCCTTGAAAAACAGATTGGCAATGTGTGTTGCGACACTGGTTTTCTGACATGGTATGAAATGTTCCATTTTAGAAAAATTTTCGACTACCACGAAGATTGAGTCACAACCCCTTTACGTCCTTGGCAGTCCTAACACAAAATCCATACTTACTACATCCCACAGTATCTATGGTACTGGAAATGGTTGATATGACCCTGTATTATGTCTCTTCCTCTTGGCATGCCGGTAAATTCTTCACCTGTCCATGAATTTCTTGACATCTATTCTCATCCTCAGTCGATAGTATGATCCATTCAACTTCAAGAACATTTTATCATGACCAAAGTGTCTGACCAATCCTCCACTGTTATTTTCCTTCATCAAATTCTCCCTCATGGAGCATTTTGGAATACATAGTTGATTTCCTTTGAAAAATAATCCATCCTGGATCATATACTCGGTCCATTAGATTTTTTCCCTGAGAATTGGATTCTCATATGGCTCATATGCTTCTTTGAAATCTGGATCATCCCTGTACATTTATTTGAAGTTATCAAAACCCAAAGTATTGACTCTGAATTCCTACAATAGCCAAGATTTCCTGCTCAAAGTGTCAGCCACTTTGTTAGCAGTTCCAGAAATATGTTTAATCACAAAAGTAAAATTATGCATGATCTCAACCCATTTAGCATGTTTGTGCTTCAACTTGTCCTATTGAGTCACGAATTGAAAAGCATGATTATCATTGTACAAAACGAACTCTTTGGGAACCAAATAGTGCCTCAATTTCTTCAATGCTTGTATGACTGCGTAGAATTCTTTGTCATATGTGGAGTACTTTATCTTTGCTTCATTCAGTTTTTCACTGAAATACATGATCGGCCTGTTGTCTTGGCTCAAGACTACTCCAATGGAAAATCCACTTGCATCACACCTAACCTAAAATGTTTTGCTGAAATATGACAAAACCAGAATTGGTTGCTCAGTGATCTTCTTCTTCAGCAGGTTGAAGCTCTTCTTCACTTCGTCTATCCAGTGAAAATATTTATGCTGCTTCTTCACTGTGTCCATCATCCATGCACTAATTCCACTAAAGTTTTGGATGAATTTCCTATAGAAGCTAGCCAACCCATGGAAGCTTCAAAATTTGAACACACTCTTTGGCGATGGCCAATCCTTAATCACCTTTATCTTCTCTGGATCCATTTTCAATTCATTTGTAGAGATAAAAAAACCCAAATAAATGATTTATGTCCTCATAAATGATGATTTCTTCATATTGATCAACAATTTCTCTTGCTACAATCTCCTCATCATGGCAACTAAATGCTTCAAGTGTTCTGCTTCAGTTTTACTGAAGATCAGTATATCGTCAAGATATACGATTACAAACTTACCAATGAAATCTTTTAAGACTTTGTTCATCAACCTCATAAAATTATTGGGCGCATTTTTCAAGCCAAATGGCATGACAATCCATTCATACAGTCCTTCGTTTGTCTTGAATGATGTCTTCCATTCATCACTTTCCCTCATTCTTATCTGATGATATCTACTTTTCAAACCAATTTTTGAAAAAAACTTTGCTCCACTCAAGCAATCCATCAAGTCATCCATCCTGGGTAAAGGAAATCTATACCTGATGGTGATTTTATTTATGGTCCTCAAGTCTGCACACATTCTCCAGCCACCATCTTTCTTTGGACTTATCACTATAGATACAGTGCATGGACTCAAGCTTTCTCTAACCAATGTTTTTTCCATCAAATCCTAGACTTGTATTTTAACCTCTTCATTCTCCTGCAACGTCAATTTGTATGCCGCTTTGTTCGGTAGAATCACCCCGGTATAAGATCGATATGATGACTTATGCTCCTGATGGACGGCAATGAACAAGGTAATTCATCCACCACAATGTCAACAAACTCCTCTAACAATTCCTAAATTTCCTCTAGTAAATCATCTATCTTAGTACTGGTCAAGACGAATCTACGTTTTCTTACCACATAAAACTTAAATTCTTCATCTTCCTTGATTTCATCAAGAAGCTCCTTCCCACTCATGAGAAGTATAGTATTTTTCGTCTCTATTTTCACCTCCTTATCCTTAATTGGTAGCAACATATGCATTCTACCATTTTTTTCCATAGTGTATGTGTTCTTTCTCCCATCATGCACCACATTTCTTTCATATTTCCATGGTCTTCCTAGCAATAGATGACAGACGTCCATGGGAATAAAATCACATAAAATTTCATCCTTATATCCACCTATTTTAAACTCAACTAAAGATTGTTTAGTGACAGTTACCTGATGCCCTTTTTGCAACCATGATACTTTGTATGGGCTCAGATGTGTAACAGTCTCCAATTATAGCTTCTCCACCATTTTGGTGGATACTAGATTATCTGTGCTTCCACTATCCACTATTAACTTGCATACCCTATCCTTGGTCTTGCAAGAAGTTCTAAACAAACTGTCCCTTTGGACTGGGTTCTCTGGCTCCTTCTCTGGCTTCAAGAGAACTTTCCTCATGATTAACTATATTCTACCCTCAGCATCTTCTGCCTCAACATTCCATCCTTGATCTTCGACAATGTGAGTTTCACCATCTTTCTTCCTATCTAGACACTGATAGGATTTATGTCTGATTTTTCCATAGACAAAGAATTTCACTTCGCCTCCTCTGCCTCCTCCTCTTCCTCTGGCTCAAGGAAAAGTGTTTTGGTCAGCATATTGTCTCCCCTGCGAGCTTCCTCCTCTCCCATATTGAGTTTGAGATTTATTTCCCTCATCTTTGGACTTTTGCATTCTGTCTTGGGCAATTGCCTTGCCTCTGCTTTGACTTCTACCTCGACCTCTTTGACCTTTCTTTCGGCTCAGCTTCTCTTGAGATTTTAGATCCATATGATAAGCATATTCTACGGTTCGGATGGTCATCATGCTCATCTCGTCCTGAATGTCATATCGCAGACCATTCATATATATGGAAACTTTATCATGATCGCTCTCCTAATGACCTGCTCTGATGTTTCTCCTATAGAACTCTTTGGTGTATTCTTTCACCGTCATCATATTCTACCTCAAATTTTTCATCCACCGAAACAGATTGATTTGATAATCTCTAGGTATGAATTTGGCCTTCATTTTTGCGGCCATTCTGTTGCAGCTATTGATTTAGGTTGGTTGTCATTGATGTCCGCCCTTGAAGAAAGCCCTATAGCACAAAGGCTTGGGTAATGGACCCAATATTTTTTGATCTAAATATGAATCATTATTGTTTTGTCATGGTTGATAAGAAGTAAATATGGATGAACTCCATAGTGGTCCCCTTATGGTGAAATCCCTCACGGGAAGACGCTTTGTGGAGTAAGAGAACCCATGCTTAATTGTGGAATAATGAGATTAAGGAAAGTGATTTTGTCAGGGAAAATATTCTAGATGGATAGTGCTTATCATTTCATTTCCATTGGTATGTGGAATGTCACATAATTCCTCACGGTTAGAGAGTTATGGCCATGAGAAGTTGGAGACCCCAGGTTTGGGTAATGGAACCAAGTTTGTTTGATTGGTAATGGTATGAGTTATGATATATTTTCATATAATACTATTCTATATGGATAGTACATGTCATGCCATTTCTGGTGGTATGTAGAATGTCACGTAACTCCTCACGGTTTGAGAGTTATGGCCTTACGAAGTTGGAGGACCCTCATATGTCATCTAGAAGCCCCAAAAGGTCAAAGTAGTCAAAGTGATTTAAGAGATTTTAAAAGGTAAATAATAAAGTGAAGTGATGAGTGTATTATAATTCAAATTTAATACAAAATAAATTATTTCAATAATAAATTTAATGGAGAAATTATAAGTGGACTCAACCCTAAAATAAGGAAAGTGGGCCAAGTGACCTAGAAGATGTTTTTAAGGAAGCTACTTGGAGACTATAAATAAGAGGCAAGGCTCTCTCATTTGAATCACACTTGAGCATATTGAATATATATATGTGTTTGAGGTAACCAATGATATCTAAACTGGAATTTTGTGTTAGGAACCAAACATCAATATAGCATAGAAAAACCTCAGAAAAAGTACTCAACGCCTTGAAAAAGAGATAATTTCATATAATAAGCCCCTTCGAGGGGACAACCTCCTTTTACCCCACTTAAATTTTCAAGTACAAGATGATTCAAAATGAAAATGTCTCCTTGGTATATATAGGAGACTAGGAGGTATAATTACAGCTAATGGCCTAATGCCGACATAAATAAAATAACATTACTAATATAATATGCCCCAATTAAGGGGTAATGAGCCAATATTAGGGCTTAACATGCCCCTCGCCTTGAGAGAAGTGTTGTCCGCAATGCTTGAGTAACTATGGATGCTTTTGTATAAAAGACTCATCTTCCTAACTGGAATCTTCAGCCGGTAGTTTCCTCCATTTAATGAGATACTCTGAAATGGATCTATTCCTCAGCTGGCAAATTCTTGTGTCAATGATGGCTTCAGGCTACAATATGATTTTTCCTTCCTCATCAAGTTATGGAAANTACTCGTGAAGATGCAGGCAACTCCAATTTGTATGCCATAGTACCAATCTTTTGCAACACCTTATAAGGGCCATAGTACTTTGGTGATAATTTATTATCCTTCTTGGCTTGCTTGAGGGAAATCTGTTTGTATGGTTGTAGTCTTAAAAACACCCAATCCCTTACTTCAAAACTTCTTTCACTAAGATGTTGATCTGCTTGTTGTTTCATGCGATTCTGTGCCATGGTTAGGTTGTCCTTTAAGATTTGGAGAACTTGTTGTTGATTTTTGATGTGATATTCCACTGCTTGAACCTTAGATTTTTGTTTTAGAGAAGAAGTGATGAAAGGAGAGTTGTATCCATAAAGTGCCATAAATGGTGTCATTTTTGTTGCAGTATGAAAGGAAGTGTTATACCACCATTCTGCCAAGGGTAACCATTTGAACCATTGTGTTTGTTTATCATAGACAAAGCAATGAAGGTAGCCTTCCAGACATTTGTTCACTATCTCGGTT
>JASDQU010686811.1:55031-70073 GCA_032191745.1 Picea mariana | reverse complement strand
CGTTAAGGAGCGGTAAGAGTAAGCTATGGATGTCAAGCATGTAGTAGGACCTTTCTATAGTAAGGTTAATGATTGCTTGAAAGGTTTCTCTTTTAGACAAATGATCATTTCTCATGACCCTAATTAATTTGTTTTTATTTGGTAAAATTGAGGAACATTACATAGGGTATCAGAGACAAAGATTACAACACTTGGACCTTAAACAGGGCCAAAAATATTTTCTTAGCACATATTTTTGTTTTATGAAAAACTAACAAACAATTACTACTACAAGTAGAAAAACTGTATTTTTGTTGTAATCATGGTAGCACAGAATGAAGCTAAGATCAAACTTGAGGAGACTCCTAAGAAAAGGCCTCTTGAAGAATAGAGGAAAAACAGTGATAGAAGTTCACCTACCGAGGTTCTCAAAACTATGACAAATCGCATTATGGAACTGCAAGTTTTCAAAGCAGACAATGAGAAGTTGAAAAAGGCACAATAAGAACATTAGGAAACAAATGAAGTACTGTTGTGGAGCATAGTAACAAAGAAAATTTTTAAGGAAAATAATGAGGAAGAAGAGGTCAACAAAAGGGCCTCCAAAAATTTTGGTCCTAAAGGAAAAAGGAGACAACTCTTCTGAAGGTACACCATCAACAGAAGATAAAACAAAAACAAGAAGAAAAAAGAAACATGTGGACCATCTTGAGGGAGAGTTTAAGAAAATCAAACCGCCCACCTTTGACAGGGAATCCAGAACAGGGGAGGAGGCTGAAGCATGGTTATTGGAAATTAAAGAGTATTTCCAAATCTACAACTATTCCAACAACATGAAGGTCAAAATGGCCATATATAACTTGAAAGGAAAAGAAAGCATATGGTGGTAGTATCTGAAGTTGGCGAAGGGCCTAAAGGAAAAATAGATGGAGTGGTCGGATTTTAAGTACATTAAGAAATAATATTTATCTGAAAGTTATTATGAAAGAAAAACTAAAGAGTTTTATGAGCCACAACTCGGTAAAATGACTATGGACGATCTGATAAACAAATTCCTGGAATTATTAAGGCTTGTTCCTTATATCCAAGAGGACAAAGTAAAAATCCAATGGTTCCTAAGTTTTTTACCATAGTCTTATAAGGACAGGATTGAATTCGATAATTCCAAGTCTTTGAGTGAAGTTTTCAAGAAGGCCCAAATGTGTTATGACCAATACAAACAACGGTCATAATTTCCCAAGGCTTGGAAAGACAAGAAACAAGAATGTATGAATCAACGAAAGAAGGAATATGAACCAACCCCTTTCCGAAACGCAACAAAGAATTTTCCAAGGAAATATTTTCACACCAGTAACCAGAACAATTAAGGAGGCGGTAAACCAGTCAAACTGGGCATAAAGAAGTTTGGGGACAGTCCCAAGGAACCGTTAAAATGATGGAAATGTAGAGAACCTCACTTAAGGAAGAATTGTCCATGTTTGACTTCAACAGCCAGGAATGCGGTTCAAAACCTACAGGAAGCCTCCACGGTGGGAGATGTGGGTAGAATTTTACATCGGATCAATGCAGCCATGAATGGCTGACAATCGGACCACCAATCCATTGCAATGGAAATCGAAGGTAAAATTTACAATACCCGTATTTCTGTTTTAATTGATCCTAGAGAGACATTGAGTTATATCGCTCCTGGTGTAGTGGATTCAAATAAAATTAAAATAACAAAACATGCAAAATCTTGGCTACTACAACTAGCAACAGGGACAAAAAGAAAAGTATTTGATTTTATTTCCGACTCTGAGTTCAATTTAGGTGGTCAAAACACAAAGACAAATCTAAAGATTCTACTGTTAGGGTCTTATGACATAATTGTCAGAATGGATTGGTTAGAAAGGCATAAAGTAGTTTTAGATTGTTATGCAAAATCACTCAAGTATAAAGACGAAAATGACATTGTTAGAGTAGTTCAAGGTATACAAAAACCAATATCAGTTAGGTAGATTTCAGCAATACAATTTAAAAAGTGGATGAGAAAAGGTTGTCAGATTTATGTTATCCAAGTGACAAATCTGTTGGAAAAAGAAAATAAACCTAGCTTAGAGGATTTTTTCATCTTGCATGATTTTAGAAATGTGTTTGTTGATGAGATATGTCAATTTCCCCCAAGAAGAGAGATAGACTTTTCTATTGATCTGCTACCTGGTTCAACTGCTATATCTAAGGAACCCTACCGAATGAGTTTACATGAATTAACATAATTAAAGATTCAATTACAAGAACTGTTGGACAAGAACTACATTCGGCCAAGTGTCTCACCATGGGTAGCACCATTTGTTTTTGTTAAAAACAAGGACATAACTCTAACGTTATGCATCGATTACAGACAATTAAACAAAATGACGATTAAGAATAAATACCCCTTACCTATGATCAATGATCTGTTCGATCAAGTAGGTGGAGCAAAGATCTTTTCTAAATTGTATTTAAGATCTGGTTACCACCAGTTAGAATAAAAGATGAAGACATAAGTAAAACAACATTCAGAACTAGATATGGCCATTATGAATATGTTGTTATACCATTTGGTCTCACTAACGTGCCAACAAATTTTATGCGTTTAATGAACAACATTTTCATCCAGTACTTGGATAAGTTTGTTTTGGTATTTATTGACGATATCCTAGTGTATTCTAAAATAGAGGAAGAGCATGAAGAACACCTAAGGATAGTTCTACAAACTTTAAGAAAACAAAAACTGTATGCTAAATTTGATAAGTGTGAATTTTATCAAAAGAAAATACAGTACCTAGGACATGTAATATCTGAAAAAGGTATTGCGGTTGATCCAGAGAAAATAAGAGCCATCATGGAATGGCCGATCCCTAAGGATATAGCGAACATCCATTCATTTATGGGAATCACCGGATATTACCATAAATTTATAGAGGGATTCTCTAAGATTGCATACCCTATCACATCAGTACAAAAGAAGGGAACCAAGTTTAATTGGTCACATAAATGTCAAGACAATTTTAATAAGTCAAAGGAATTGCTAACAACTGCGCCCATTTTAAAGGTAGCAGACCCAGACAATGAATTAAAAGTCTATGTGGATGGGAGTAAAGAAGGTTTGGGAGGTGTCCTAACTCAGGAAGGGCATGCTATTTGTTATGATTCCTGAAAACTAAAAGAGCATGAATGAAACTACGTCACTCATGATTTAGAGTTAGCAGTTGTCATCCACACATTAAAGATGTGGTGACACTATATAATGGGCGTAAAATTTCTGTTGTTGACTGATAACAATGAGGTGAAATGTTTGTTTAGTCATCCAAACCTTAACGCAAGGCAAGCAAGATGGTTGGCCTTCTTGAGCGAATTCAACTTTGAGGTAAGACACAGTAAGTGTAAAGAAAACAAGGTCGTTGATGATTTAAGTAGAATAAATCATGGGATGTTTGAAATAAACATTAGTAGGGTAGCAAGCGATCTTGAGTTGAGGATAAAGGTTGCAAGTAATAATGATGAAAATTACACTAAAACAGTGGTAGATTTATAGAATAATATAGAAAAGCGACGCATAACAAATGTGATTTTGGACAGAAATGTTCTACTACGATTTAAAAAAAGAATATACATACCAGATTCTACTGAATTAAAGTTAACAGTTTTGGATGAAGTACACACGAAACCATATTTGGTCATCTGGGATATCATAAAATAGTAACAACACTAAGGAAGTTATTTTATTGGCCTAATATGAAGGGAGAGACAACATAATACTTATCTAAGTGCCAAGATTGTCAACAAGTGAAAGTTGAACACTAGCATCTAGCAGGCCTGTTGCAGCCTCTACCTGTGTCAGAATCGAAATGGGAGACTATATCACTGGATGTTATTACAGGTTTGCCTAGAACCCAAAAATAGAATGATTCAATTATGGTAGTAATTGATAAGCCTAGTAAGTCTACACACTTTATTCCTGTAAAGTCTACTTTTAAATCTATTAACATCCCTGAAATATTCATGAAAGAAATTTTTAGACTCCATGGTGTTCCTAAAACGGTGATTTTGGATAGAGACATAAATTTTACATCTACATTTTGGAAAGAATTGTTTGCAGGGTTAAATACTAACTTGAATTTTAACACAAGTTATCATCCACAAATGGATGGTAGATTGAATGAACAAACCAAAACGTGGAAGATATGCTATGAATGTACGTAAGGACAAAACCAAACAAGTGGGAAGACTACTTGCACTTGGTGGAATTTGCGTACAACAATGGTTACCAAACATTGGATAAGATGATCCCCTTCGAAGTACTGTACGGAAGAAAGTTTACAATTCTGATTAGTTGGGATAGCCCAGTTGATAGACTCATGGTGGGGCCAGAAATGCTCTAGGAAATGGAGGGTATGGTAAGCAAAGTACAATAGAATTTAAAAGAGGCACATGACATACAAAAATTTTATGTGGACCTCAAAAGAAGACACTAGGAATTCCAAGTGGGAGACCACATTTATTTAAAATTCAAATCCATAAGAAGTTCACTAAATCTAGCAAATTGTTCCAATTTGGTGCCTAGATTTTGTGGTCCTTTCAAGATATTAACTCGAATTGGACCCATGGCATATCAACTTGTGCTTCCTGCAAATCTGAAAACTCATAATGTATTTCATGTTTCCTTGTTAAAGAATTATGTCCATGAACCTACTCATATGATTGATTGGAACTTGGTGAAGGTGGAACCAGAAGGGGAGTTCCAAGTGGAACCTCTACGCATTCTGGACAGGAGAGAAATAGAACTACGGAACAGAGCCGTCGCCCAGGTAAAAGTGTAATGGAAGCACTTTAGTCTTGAGAAGACCACTTGGGAGTTGGAGGGAGATTTGAAGAAATATCATCCAATCTTGTTCTGAGAAAGGGATGAACACTAAGGATAGTGTTGAATCGAAGGGGGAAAGGATATAACATCCCCAAAAATAAATTATTTTTTTAATTCTGAAAATACTTGGGAATTTATTTTCATTTTTGGTAAATTCGAAATTGGAATTTTTTTGCCATTTATGGAAATTATGAATTTTGAATTTAGTTAATTGTAAATTATGATTATGACTATTGGGAAAAGATCTGATTTGACCCAGCCAAATTTTTGACTATGACACTTGTTAGAAACAAAATTTTTATATTTATTGTGGATGGACAAATGGAACAACCAGGTTGAAATCAACTAACCATGACTCCATGAGTGGGGAAGATGTTGGAACTACCTCAGGGATGAATGTTACAAGTTGAAAATCAAGAATTTGGCCATTGGCAACCCCTGAAAATCAAGGATTTGGAAAGCTGCTAAAATTCACAAGGGGAAAATACTTGGGCATAAATTCTTTTGGCATATATAGCATATGGGAAGAGGTGGGGCGTTGCCTAGTATGATGGGGAAATAATTATCACTTGTTGTTATGAACATTGCTTTTTCTGAGTGTGAGGCAAGGAGAGGTTTTCTGAAACTGAAAGATTGTTTCTAAGGAGGAGTTCTAGAGTTCACCCTCATGGGTTCATGGTCAGGCTAGAGGGTGAGCGGAGCAATTAGATTGGTTGTTCCCTTCTATGGTTGGGAGGAACTTGGTTGTTCCTTTTGTTGTGCCGGCTTTTTGTGTAGCTAAGTACTCCTAGCTATTCTTTGCTGAATTATTTTACTGTATGATGGCTAAGTGAAATAAAATGATTTGTAGGATGAATCTTGGGAGTTGATTATGTTATTATATAAAGTTATAAAGCTACTTGATGTTAGTTGTTTAGGTAGAGTCTTGAGTTGTTAATAAAATAAGTAATGAAGCTGCTATGTATTAGTTGTTATAACCTGATTCTAGTTAACAAATACAGTGATGAAAAACCATGGTGTGTTAGTTATGGCAGGTAGCTAGGAGGTACCTGTAAGTTAAATAAAATATCATTCAGTGTTATTCTAGAAATTACTACCAAACATGTGAATCATATACATCTAGATGCTTAGATTTCAAGTAAACTTTAGACTGTGCAAACGCTGAAGGAAATTCTGAAAAGTAAACCTAATATTTAAATATATGTATATAGACATATTGTTGTAGGTTATATAAGCAGGATTGTATTAATACTAGACAGTGCAAATGCCAAATGAGACTTAGAATAAATATCCATATATGATAGGAATATTTGTATATGCATAGAGATAAATAGATATAAATATGTATATATCTATAGTTATTGTTCACGATGTTGCATAACTACTTCTACATCTAATTTATTCATACTCAAGATTTCTGATGCATGGATACAGGATAAATGCAAGAAGATCTTTCATTGTTGAGACTACACAATAACCAAATGTACAACTTAGTTATTTCATTGTAAACCACAACGAGGTTATTTGTTTTAATTATACAAATCATAGTGTAGATATTATTTAAAGTAAACCACAATATTCATATGGATAGAAAGACAATTGTACATTCTCTTAACAAAAGAATTTGAAGATCTATATATCCACAGGCTCTGATCCAAATTTTTACAAATAGAACACCTGAAGCGATAACCACATCACTGGAACCCCATTTATGAATCCCTCAAGTCCAAACATTAAAATTGAAACCCAAGTACCCTTCGTGAATAAGCCATGGTATTGATCTGTCGCTGCGATCGTATAAGCCCTGCAAGAAAGTCACGACGAATTTTTAATGTCAAATAAAAGTCAAGTAAAATTTAGCATCAAAGTTAAATTAATTAAGACAACAAAGATCTCCTCATATAGGGTTAATACTTATCTTGAAGTTATCGCAGGTATACTCCAAGTCAGAGCTATGATCCAGTGACATACCGAAGGGGGAGGAGTGAACTTGAAGAGTCTAATGGGTACCCTCATAGTGAAACAGGGGGGTCCTATCATTAGATGTGATAACCAACAAATAAAAGGAAAGGAAAACTAACTGATTGCACAACTGTACAATAGATCCGACATTATTCAATATGTAAATTTCTTTCTAAGCAGGACAATCAATAACATACAACATATAATTACTACACAGAATGGCCACTCGAGTCACAAAGAGGACTTTGAAGTATTTTCCTCGTAAGAACGAAATAACCCAGAATTTATTTATAAAAGAATTGAAATCAAAACAGAATACTTGGGTTTTCCCCTTTGCAAAATGAAACTTCAACAAGAAAATTCAAAGATTTCAAAATGATAAGGTTTTATAGGGTAGAATGTTTAGTTCAAAGGTGTTTTTCCCAACTCAAAACTACAGATGAAGTTACAGGATGTCAACCCATTTTCCTCTTAACATTTACGAATTACTGATAAGGATACAGATTTGAATTAAGTTACTCCCAGCGTTAATCGTACAAAATCCAAGTTAAACATAATTTAAAAACCATAGGAAGTATAACTCAATCAAATTTGAGGACATGTTTGAATAGTGATCTTATCCCCTAAATCTCCACAGTTTTGACATGAACCACAATTAAGAAAGTCATGGGCCAGGTGCCAAAAAAATTTATTTTCCAAATGAAAGAACGCCCGATATACATAGTGGATGATCCTGTTATTATTATCATGCTCTGTTGCGAAAACAATTCATGGCAGGCATCGAGGGGCATATGCAGAGAATCAACATAATTTCGAAAAGTTTAAATAGAGGTAAAGAGTCCCATATTGTCTTCACGACTGTTATTTAAAAACTCAAAGAAAAATGAAATTAATACTTATACTACGTAAGGGAAAGACCATCTCTCCGAAGTAAACCTAGTTCCAAATCGAGTTTTAACACCCAAGACAATCCACGAAGCAAGTAGGAAAACCACAAAATATACAGTGAGTCATACGAAAGAAATGAGATCTCGGAAAGACATAGGTAGAACATACACATCAATACCATATGGATTAACCATGAATAACATAGAACGAAGAATCCAGAATAAATTATATTCGATAATTTTCTTATGGCCAAATAGCAGAATCGACATCCTCGCTACCTTTGACCTTTTTGGTCCAGAAAACTGTCTAGGATTTTTTCAAAAGTGCAATATATATTATAGAGTACTAGGGTTAGGAGGAAGACTGAAATAGAGGTTAAGGGTGAAGCCATTGAAAAACCTTAAATAGCTTCGAATATAATACCAATTTTTAAAAGAAAACTTAACCCTACCACTGAAGTCAAGTGAATAGCACGAGCAAAATTTTTGAAGGTAACCGATGCACATTAAACTTTTAGTAATACAAAGAGTTGGATACCAATAATCGAAGGATGCTTACCTCACATAGGGTGGTTTCCAACCAGGTTTCTCCTAATGTTCCATCCACCAGAACGATATCAAGTTCACGAATTCTGGCCATTCCACCAAGCAAAATAGTAATAGAGGTATCCTCACAGTGTTTTGCATAAACGCAAAGACAGGAAAATAATGAACAAAAACGATAGTAAACCCTCCAGTGAACCAAGTAATGACGATGGGTACAATCTGTGCCGAGGCCATGTGAACCATATGGTGCAGACCCCCAACCCTCGGGACACGATCTACTCAGGATCTTTTCCAAACCTCCATGAGACTTAGAAGGGACTCTTTTTATTTGACCACAAAGGAGATTGGGTCTCGTGAGTTCGCGACTTTTAACACAATGCCACAACTCTCAGCAATAGCTAAGACGTGAAATTGCGAGTAGGCATAAGGTATAAGCACTTCTCCCTTAGCACCCCCTTTTCAATATGACCACAACCAAGGCCTAGCACGATCCCTTTCGCAACACGCGACTTTGTGAGTTGGAGAGTCATGGAATCTCTATTCCACTAGTACCCCAAACACCGATAACCAAACTTGTGATATGGAGGATGGTTTATGGCCCCTTTCTATTAGCTCCCTTTATAAATGACCACTGGCTAGGCTAAGTACTAGCCCATCTCGCAACTCACGACTTCACGAGTTGGAGGGTCATAAACTGTTTCTCTCCCCTTGCGAACCTCTGAAGTGTGATAAATCAATAGAGTGTTAACTCCTCTCAAGCGACGTGTCCATGCCAACGCTCACCCGCTTTCACCTTTTTATGCACACTACGTTAGTGCCACCTGTCGCACATGACTTCGGCATTCGGTGTTTCGTAAGCTCCGCAATGACAACAAAGGTTTATACAACTCGAAACCCCGATATGCGATATGATGCGGGGTGTTGATACAAAGGTTCTCCTACTACTGAGATTCAATGGCCTGGATCTCTCACCTTATACCTCGTGACTCGAGACTTGGAATGACCCAGGAATTGTTTTGCCTTCCAAACACACGAACCCCAAAACCCTGAGGAAATCTGACAACTTGAATAAAATGTGATCAACATCTCTCATTGATCCTCAGCTCCCAGGTGATGGGTTCCTCCTGTCTCTAACCACCTTGCAAGTTTGACGTGATCTGACGATCCTCGCAAATTCGATGATTCTCCACAGATAATTTCAACCGTCCATCTATGTCCTTGATAATTCTTTACACCCAAGCTTTGATTCAGATTCTTGGCCTTTCTTGCTCCTGGATGATTTTGATTAAAACTTTTGCTCACCCTTTGCAACCTTCAAACAAATTTGATTTTCTGGGTCTTCGACTTCTCTTGGAGAGTTCTTAATTTCAACCTCCCCTATGCATGAAATTTGTGCACCACGATAACTACTCTAGTTGTCTCTCAAAGGAAGCTCTGCGCACTCCATGCAGCAAAGAATTATTCAACTCCTCTCTAAAATTGAAGAATTTTTACCTCTTTCCCAACCTGTGCACTCCTTGCACGACTCTGATCCTTGCTCACTCTTCTTCCTGTAAAAGAACAATTACATCTTTCCTAAGAGTTATGAGATGAATTTCAGAACCTGTTCGACCCACTCCTTGCGGACCCTCCACTACACTCTTTGCAGGAGTTCTCAAAAAGAAAAACAACTGAAACTCATTCTCCCCTTATCGAGAATTCAAACATTTAACAAAGAATCCCAGAGCCTATGCACACACATAGAATTGAAATAAAATGCACACAAAGAATATAAACAAGCCTGCAACATACCATTCAATAGGTGGTTCCAACAGCCATAACACAAACATAGATTTGGAATCAAAGATTTCTTCTATTAATTCCAGTTCTCTTCTACATGGAAAATAACAACTAAATGCATAAAAATCCTCTGTGCTCTTCTATTCTCCTATGAAACTCTACATCTTACGAATTATGAATTATGTTACAAATATACAAGGGTTGAGGGTGTCTATCATCCATTTTCCTTCCTAAGATCCTTAAATTGTTTATTCTATCATTTAAAACTACCTACTTGCATTAAAAAAACTTAAATGCCTATTACATTCACGGATAGGAACATATACCTCAAAATCAGTTTGTATCTTCAAGATATAAATGCAACTGCACTTTCCCCCTATCCATTACATTAATGTTTCAGATTTTAAATTTCAAAATCTTTTCACAAAAATGTGCTCAAATTACATCTGCACGTCCAGTTGTCTCCTTGGCTTTAGGCACGCACTTGGGCTTTATACGATGCTCCTGCATCATACTCCCTCGCATGAAAATTTTCATGAACTCTCGTTCATGAGCTCTTGCACGGTCTGTCCATGCCTTTGAATTTTTGCTTCATTCTCCAAGCTGGCATCTTCAACTGGATGTCCTTTCCACTTGACCAAGTATTTAAAATACTCTTTTCTCCTGGTGTTTCTGTTAATCCTCTTTTCAATTATGCTTTCCATATGTGAGTTTTTCGCTACAGGAATTTGTTTTGTCCATTGAATCTTTTCTTGTTCATCTTCTGCTCCTACTTCTTCATCTCTGTAAGGGTACAAATTCGCGACATTGAATATCAGTGAGATTCCGACCCCATCGGGTAATTCAATCTAATATGCATTTGCCCCGACTTTCTTTACGACCTTGCACAGTCCAATATTTTTCATCTTAAGCTTATTATATGTTCCCCTTGGGAACCTTTCCTTCCTCAAATGTGTAAGAATCAAATCACCAACTTCAAATTGAATTTCTCGCCAGTGCTGATCTGCTCTATGCTTGTACTCTTGACTTGAATTCTGTAACCACTCCTTAATTCTGCTATGAAGCTCCTTCATTCCTTCTACAAATTCCTCTGCACTAGCACTCCTAAATTCAACTTGTTCTGAATCTTTCAATTCAAAAACTCCCCTTGGTTGCATTCCATATACAATATGGAATGGATTGTGCCATGTGCTTCTATTAAATGAATTGTTGTAAGAAAATTCAGCCTGTGGCAGAATATGATCCCATTGACTGTGGTGTTCAGTCACTAGGCTCCTCAACAAATCTCCCAAACTTCAATTCACTGCCTTAGTCTGTCCATCCGTCTGAGGGTGATATGCTAAGATAAAAGATAAATTAGTCCCCATCTTTTTCCATAGGGTCATCTAGAAATGACCAAAAAATTTGGTATCCCTGTCCAATACAATACTCTTGGGTAAGTTGTGAAGTCTAACAACTTCCTTGAAAAACAGATTGGTAATGTGTGTTGCGACACTGGTTTTCTGACATGGTATGAAATGTGCCATTTTAGAAAATTTATCGACTACCACGAAGATTGAGTCACAACCCCTTTACTTCCTTGGCATTCCTAACAAAAAATCCATACTTACTACATCCCACGGTATCTCTGGTACTAGAAATGGTTGATACAACCTTGTATTCTGTCTCTTCCCCTTGGCATGCTGGCAAATTCTTCACCTGTCCATGAATTTCTTGACATCTGTTCTCATCCCCAGCCAATAGTATGAGCCATCCAACTTCAAGAACGTTTTATCATGACTAAAGTGTCCAACCAATCCTCGATTGTGCTTTTCCTTTATCAAATTCTCCCTCATGGAGCATTTTGGAATACATAGTTGATTGCCTTTGAACAATAATCCATCCTGGATCATATACTTGGTCCATTGGATTCTGTCCTTGGGAATTGGATTCTCAGATGCCTCAAATGCTTCTTTGAAATCTGGATCATCCCTGTACATTTCTTTGAGGTTATCAAAACCCAAAGTATTGACTCTGAATTCTTGCAATAGCCAAGATTTTCTGTTCAAAGCGTCAGCCACTTTGTTAGCAGTTCCAGAAATATGTTTAATCACAAAAGTAAAATTCTGCATGAACTCAACCCATTTAGCATGTTTTTGGTTCAACTTCTTCTATTGATTCACGAATTGAAAAGCGTGATTATAGTTGTACAAAACGAACTCTTTGGGAACCAAATAGTGCCTCCATTTCTTCAACGCTTGTATGACTGCATAGAATTCTTTGTCATATGTGGAGTACTTGATCTTTGATTCATTCAATTTTTCACTGAAATACATGATCGACCTGTTGTCTTGGCTCAAGACTACTCTAATGGAAAATCCACTCACGTCACACCTGACCTAAAATGTTTTGTTGAAATCTCGAAAAAACGGAATTGGTTGTTTAGTGATCTTCTTCTTCAGCAGGTTGAAGCTCTTCCTCGCTTTGTCTATCCAGTGAAAATATTTATGCCGCTTCTTCACCGTATCCATCATCCGTGCACTAATTCCACTGAATTTTTGGATGAATTTCCTACAGAAGCTAGCCAACCCATGGAAGCTTCAAAATTCGAACACGCTCTTCGGCGATGGCCAATCCTTATTCACCTTTATCTTCTCTGGATCCATTTTCAATTCATTTGCAGAGATAAAAAAACCCAAATAAATGAGTTATGTCCTCATAAATGATGATTTTTTCATATTGATTGACAATTTATCTTGCTACAATCTCCTCATCATGGCAACTAAATGCTTCAAATGTTCTGCTTTAATTTTACTGAAGATCAATATATCGTTAAGATATACGATTACAAACTTACCAATGAAATATTTTAAGACTTCGTTCATCAACCTCATAAAAGTATTGGGCACAATCATCAAGCCAAATGGCATGAAAATCCATTCATACAATCCTTTGTTTGTCTTGAATGATGTATTCCATTCATCACTTTCCCTCATTCTTATCTGATGATATCCACTTTTCAAATCAATTTTTGAAAAAAAACTTTGCTCCACTCAAGCAATCCATGAAGTCATCCATACTGGGTAAAGGAAATCTATACCTGATGGTGATTTTATTTATGGTCCTTGAGTCTACACACATTCTCCAGCCACCATATTTCTTTGGACTTAGCACTATAGGTACAACGCATGGACTCAAGTTTTCTCTAACCAATCATTTTTCCATCAAATCCTAGACTTGTATTTTAACCTCTTCATTCTCTTGCAGTGTCAATCTGTATTCCATTTTGTTCGGTAGAATCGCCCCAGTATAAGATTGATATGATGACTTATGCTCCTAATGAGTGGCAACGAACAAGGTAATCCGTCCACAATAATGTCAAAGAACTCCTCTAACAATTCCTGAATTTCCTCTGGTAAATCATCTATCTTAGTACTGGTCAAGACGAATCTGCATTTTCTTACCACATCAAACTTCATTTCTTCATCTTTCTTGACTTCATCAAGAAGCTCTTTCCCACTCATGAGAAGTATAGTATTGTTCATCTCTGTTTTCACCTCCTTATCCTTAATTGGCAACAATATGCATTCTACCATTTTTTTCTAGAGTGTATGTGTTCTTTCTCCCATCATGCACCACATTTCTTTCATATTGCCATGGTCTTCCTAGCAATAGATAACAGACATCCATGGGAATAAAATCACATAAAATTTCATCCTTATATCCACCTATTTTAAACTCAACTAAAGATTGTTTAGTGATATTTACCTGATTCCCTTTTTGCAACCACAATATTTTGTATGGGATCGGATGTGTAACAGTCTCCAATTCCAGCTTCTCCATCATTTTTGTGGATACTAGATTATCTGTGCTTCACTATCCATTATTAACTTGCATACCCTGTCCTTGGTCTTGCAAGAAGTTCTAAACAAACTGTCCCTTTGGACTGGGTTATCTGGCTCCTTCTCTGGCTTCAAGAGAACTTTCCTCATCATTAAGCCTATTCCGCCCTCAGCATCTTCTGCCTCAACATTCCATCCTTAAGCTTCTGAAATGCGAGATTCACCATCTTTCTTCCTATCTGGACACTCATAGGATTTATGTCCGATTTTTCCACAGAAAAAACATTTCACTTTGCCTCCTCTGCCTCTTCCTCTTCCTCTGGCTTGAGGAAAAAATTTTTGGTCAACATACTGTCTCCTCTGCGAGCTTCCTCCTCTCCCAGATTGAGTTTGAGGTTTCTTTCCCTCATCTTTGGACTTCTGCATTCTATCTTGGGCAATTGCCTTGCCTGTACTTTGACTTCTACCTCGACCTCTTTGAACTTTCTTTCGGCTCAGCCTCTCTTGAGATTTAAGAGCCATATGATAAGAATCTTCTACGGTTCAGATGATCATCATGCTCATCTCCTCCTAAATGTCATATCGCAGACCATTCATATATCTGGAAACTTTATCATCATCGCTCTCCCAATGAACTGCTCTGATGTTTCTCCTATAGAACTCTTCGGTGTATTCTTTCACCGTCATCAAATCCTGCCTAAAATTCCTCATCCTCCGAAATAGATTGATTTGATAATCTGTAGGTATGAATTTGGCCTTCATTTTTGTGACCATTTTGTTGCAGCTGTTGATTAAGGTTGGTCGTATTTGATGTCCACCCTTGAAGAAAGCCCCGTAGCACAAAGGCTTGGGTAATGGACCCAATATTTCTTGATGTAAATACGAATTATTATTTTTTTTTCATGGTTGATAAGAAGTAAATATGGATGAACTCCAAAGTGGTCCCCTTATGGTGAAATCCATCACGGAAAGACGCTTTGTGGAGTAAGAGAACCCATGCTTAATTGTGGAATAATGAGATGAAGGAAAGTGATTTTGTTAGGGAAAATATCCTAGATGGATATTTCTTGTCATTTCATTTCCGGTGGTATGTGGAATGTCACATAATTCCTCATGGTTAGAGAGTTATGGCCATGAGAAGTTGGAGACCCCAGGTTTGTGTAATGGACCCAAGTTTGTTTAA
>JASDQU010686811.1:40306-51851 GCA_032191745.1 Picea mariana | reverse complement strand
ATGAACTCCAAAGTGATCCCCTTATGGTGAAAGCCCTCACGGGAAGACTCTTTGTGGAGTAAGAGAACCCATGCTTAATTGTGGAATAATGAGATGAAGGAAAGTCATTTTGTCAGGGAAAATATCCTAGATGGATAGTTCTTGTAATTTCATTTCCGGTGGTATGTGGAATGTCACATAATTTCTCATGGTTAGAGAATTATGGCCATGAGAAGTTGGAGACCCCAGGTTTGGGTAATGGACCCAAGTTTGCTTAATGGGTAATGGTATGAGTTATGATATATTTTCAGATAATACTATTCTATATGGATAGTACATGTCATGCCATTTCTGTTGGTATGTATAACGTCACATAACTCCTCACATTTTGGGAGTTATGGCCTTACGAAGTTGGAGGACCCTCATATGTCATCTAGAANGAAGCCCCAAAAGGTCAAAGTAGTCAAAGTGGTTTAAGAGATTTTAAAAGGTAAATAATAAAGTGAAGTGATGAGTGTATTATAATTCAATGTGAATATAAAATAAATTATTTCAATAATAAATGTAATGTAGAAATTAGAAGTGGACCCAACTCTAAAATAAGGAAAGTCGGCCAAGTGAGCTAGAAGATGTTTTTAAGGAAGCTACTTGGAGACTATAAATAAGAGGCAAGGCTCTCTCATTTAAATAAAACTTGAGAAAATTGAATATATATATGTGTCTGAGGTAACCAAGGATATTGAAACTGGAATTCTGAGTGAAGATGAAGAAAACAAGGCCGAAATGCAAGGAAGGATAAATTCTTTTGACGGTGCTTTCTAAGGTACATTATTTACAGGTCATCTCACCATTTTCTCTGTAAATTTTTTTATATAATGATTCAGACCGTGAAATTTCTATGCAAGTGATAAAACATATCCAAGTATCTTTGGTAAAAAATTCAGATTGTGGGTCGTTGTATTGTTGGAGTTACGCTCTGTGGAAAATAGGGTTTGTGGACAATCCTGAAACTAGTCAAAATCAGGTGTTTCGGGTAAAAACATAATAACTTATTAATAACACATCCAAATTCAATGAGACAAAATTTTTTGGTTAGGGTATAGTCTTTAGTATTTTTTGTAACATTTTCAGATCAATTCATCAAATATTTTGTGCGGGGCATGCTCTACAAGGCCGCTCTCTAGAATAAGCCAGAATTCAGCAAGGTATACCATTTTTGCTATAACTCCTTTTATGAGAGGTTCCAAGTAATGAAACTTGGAGGAATTGAATAAAACACACTAAATACCATTGTGTATTAGTTTTAGATCTTTATTCATTACAGGTACAAAGTTATGATTATTTCAAGTTAGGGTTGTTGACTAGTCCAAAACTAGTCTTGTGAGACTAAAGAAAAGTTTGATGAAAATGTTAGTCTCTTGTTGATAAATTTAAGGAAGGTTTGCAGGAATGTGATCATATACACCAGGTATATTACAGAGCTAAAAATCAGATTTGGATGATGAAATTGATGAGGGATTTTGGTTGAGGTACATGTTGAGTACATGGTTGAGACAAGTAGTTGATGAGTTGGCACATACATGAGGTGTATAGTTGATGATGTTGGTACATATTGATGAGTCATAGTTGATGAATAATCGACACATGATTGGTACGTACTTGGTACATGGTTGGATGCACTTGTTTATGGTATAGGTTGATTATAGTTTGGTGCATGGTTGATGCATTTGTTTATGGTACAGGTTGATTACAGGTTGGTGCATCGTTGATGCACTTGTTTATGGTACATGTTGCTTACAGTTTGGTGCATGGTTGATGCACTTGTTTATGGTACAGGTTGATTACATTTTGAGGTACAGGTTGATGCATGGTTGATGCATGGTTAAGATTTATTGGTATAGGTTTACAACAGTATATCCCACAGTGATAGTGTGACAGTGGTTCCATCATTCTACTTCTACTTCAGGGTGGCAGGACGGGGAAAGGAAAGGTGGTTGTAGCCACATTCCGGTTGTAGCCAGAGAACATAGGGGGTTGTAGCCTCCTTCTGGTTGTAGCCAAAGAATTGGGGAGTTGGAGATTCCCTCAGGTTGTAGCCTGAGAAACTAGGGGGTTGGAGGCTCCTTCCAGTTGCAGTTGGAAAACAAAGGAAGTTGGTGCTTCCAATGAATGTAATTCTTCAAGACATATAAGAAAAAGCATTATATGGTTTTCTCACGATTTGGGTTTCCACGTAAAACACCGGTGTACTGTGTATGTGTATGATTGTTAATTTGCTCATTACTTATTTACTCTGCAGTTATTGGATGATAATGCTTCATTGATATAACACTTGGATTATATGGTTAAAAAGGGATTAAATTTCTCTATTACTGATTCACCCCCCCTCTTAGTAATCCAAAAACAACTTTTGATTCTTTGTTTGCCTTTGCAACGCCTGTCAACTTGTAGTTCATCCCACCACAGTGCTGCATGTCCCTTCAGTCTAGTGACTGTGTGCTTAACTTTCTTATCCTCTTTGACATCCTCATATTTGAAGTATTTTTCCATAGCTCTAAACCAATCCAGAAACTCCTCAATGTCTAAGTTTCCTTCGTACATTGAAATGTCCATTTTTTCCCTGGCACATATCCTTGCAACAACTCTGAATAAGCATTCTTCTGCAACATCTTTGACTGCAATTTCTTCTCCTTTGTTTCTAGCTTCATTTTCACTTTCATCTTTGCTGATATCTCCAGCGTCGACTGTTCGCCTCTCTGCCATCTCCACGGCATCAATCCTGGCATGTAATTCATGCATCTCTATTTCCACTATTGGATCAGGCATTGGAATTTCTCTTCTTCTCGACAGCATGGCTGTAAAATTCCTCTTTTCTCTCTGCTACAGAAAGCAAAGAATTTTTTATGTGCTCTAATACCATAACTTGTGCAGACCCCTGACCCTCGGGTCGAGATCTACTCACAATCTTTTCCAAACCTCCATAAGAGTCAAAAGGGACTCTTTTTATTTGACCACGCAAGAGATCAGGTCTTGCGAGTTCAAGGATTTTAACACAATTCCACAACTCTCAGCAATAGTCAAGATGCGAAACTGTGAATAGGTGTAAGGTATAAGCACTTCTCCCTCAGCCCCCCCTTTGCAATATGATCACAACCAAGGCCTGGTGCGAGCACTTTTGTGACTCGTGACTTCATGAGTTGGAGATTCGTGGACTCTTGACTCCTCCAGCACCCCAAACACTGATAACTGAACTTGCAATATGGCGAATGGTTTATGGCCCCTTTTCATTAGATCCCTTTACAAATGACCATCGGCTAGGCTAAGTACTAGCCCCTCTTGCAACTCACAACCTCATGAGTTGGAGGGTCCTAAACTGTTGCTCTCCCTTTGAAAACCTCCGAAGTGCGATAAGTCAACAGAGTGTTGACTCCTCCCAACCGACGTGTCCACGCCAAATGTTGTCCGCTTTCACCTTTTCTGCATGCTATGTTAGCACCACCTATCGTGTGTGACTTCGACGTTCGATGTTTTGTAACCTCCATAATCACAACAAAGGTTTATACACCTTGAAACCCCGATACGTGATATGATGCAGGGGCTTGATCCAATGGTTCTCTTGCTGCTGAGATCCAATAGCCTGGATCTCCTGCCTTATACCTCATGACTCGGGACTTGGAACGACCCAGGAATTGGTCTTCCTTCCAAACCCACGAAACCTAAAACCCCGAGGAAATATGACGGCTCGAATAAAACGCAAACAATGGCTCCCATTGATCCTTGGCTCCCAGGTGATGGGTTCCTCCTATCGCTAACCACCTTGCAAGTTTGATGTGATCTAACTGTCCTCACAAATTCATCGATTCTCTATGGAGAATGTCAACCATCCATATGCATCCTTAATAATTCTTTGGCCCCAAGATTTGATTCAGATTCTTGGCCTTTCTTAATCCTGGATGATTTTGATTCAAACTTTCGCTCACCCTTTGCAACCTTCATACAAAGTTGATTTTCTAGGTCTTCGACTTCTCTTGGAGAGTTTAGACTTCAAACCTCCCCTACACATGAAATTTGCGTGCCATGATAACTACTCTAGGTATATCTCAAAGGAAGCTCTGTGCACTCCTTGCGACAGAGAATTCTTCAACTCCTCTGTGAAATTGAAGAAATTTTCCCTCTTTCCTAGCCTGCGCACTCCTTTCACAACTCTAAACCTTGCTCATGGTTCTACCTGTAAAAGCACAATTATATGTTTCCTGAGAGTTCTGAGATGAATTTCATAACTTGGTCGACACACTCCTTGCAGACCCTCCACTACACTATTTGTAGGAGTTCTCAGAAAGAGAAACAATTGAAATTCATTCTCCCCTTATCCATAATTCAAACATTTAAAAAGGAATCCTAGAGCACACACACACACATAACATTGAAATAAAATGCACACAGAGAATATAAACAATCTTGCAACATACCATTCAACAGGTGGTTCCAACAACCATAACACACACATAGATTTGGAATCAAAGATTTCTTCTATTAATTTCAGTGCTCATGTACATGGAAAATAATAGCTAAATGCATAAAAATCCTTTGTACTCTTTTATTCTCCTCTGCAGGTCTACATCTTATGAATTTTAAATTATGTTACAAAGATACAAGGGTTGAGGGTGTCTATCATTCATTTTCCCTCCTAAACTCCTAAAACTGTCTAGTCTATCATTTAAATCTACCTACTTTCATTAAACAAACTTAAATGCCTATTACATTTGCGGATAGGAACATACGCCCCAAAATCAGTTTGGATCTTCAAGATATAAATACAACTGTGTTTTCCTCCCGTCCATTACATTAATGTTTCAGATTTTAAATTTCAAAATGTTTTCACAAAAAACATGTCCAAATTACATATGTGCGTCTAGCTATCTCCTTGTCTTTAGGAATGCAATTGGGCTTTATATGATGCTCCTACATCACCATGCAAGGTGTAAAATATGCAATGGGCACATAGGTCAAGTGATGGCTAATGGAGTAGGCCATATCATATATTAAATGTCACAGGTATTGTCATTAAGGCCAGACAACATTACCTTTGTAGCTTATTTGTTTCCCTATTTACGGTGAAGTGCAATGACATACCAGTTAGGTTTTAGTTGCGTATCACTATTGTTTTGGTCATGTGATAAATCTTTCCTATCGTCTCATCAACACTTATGCTAAGTTAGTTACCTTGGGGTCATTCGACAACAAGAAAACAAACAGTTGCCCCTTGTGCTAGTCACAACTACTCTGAGTTAATACTTATGCACACTGGTGTCATATACTTATAATTGTGTTAACTTTATCATAAGAATCGTTAAAGGGTAATATAATTATACTTTGGATTGAAAGAATGGGATAGAATTCCTATAGTATATAATTACTTTGTACAAATAGAATGGAAGATCAAGGTGGATACATGTCTTAGGTAGTATATTACACCTTCACCCATGTGGAGGGTAGAACCGAGACCATCATGAATAAAATATGTACATTTATATATATATGTAAATTACATCCATGCCAAGGAGTGGTAAGAGTAAGCTATGGATGGCAAGGAAGTAGTAGAAGATTTCTATCGTAACGTTAATGATTGCTTGAAAGGTTTCTCTTTTAGACAAATGATCATTTCTAGTGACCCTAATTAATTTTTATTTTTTTTTGGTAAAATTGAGGAACATTACAGAAGGAATCATGGTCAACCAAAATCTAAGAAAACTATTGAAGATACATATTCAACTAGACCATCCATGTTCAAGCCACAAAGAAGCTTCAATCATGATCATGATCAGTCAAGGAAGAAATTAAGAAAGACTACACCACCAAGAAGATAATTCACTCCCACGTATGCAAATTTGTTTTATGGTCATTGCTTTTATTGTGCTAATTTTGGACATAAGGTTGCAGATTGTAGGGATTAAAAAAGAAATGTTCAAGAAAGAAGTGTCTATGTGGCCCCACGTAACATTGAATGTTACAAATGTCATAACTTTGGACACATAGCTAGTGATTGTAGAAGTATGAATGATACTTCCATGAAATAGAACATGGATATCATATATAAAAAAGTATGGATAAGAAAAAATGAAGGTGAACAAAGACCATGTCCCAGACATCACAAGATTGGGAATAAAATGAGATGCATAAAATTATACAGAGAAAAAGAAATATGTTAGATACATAAAGGTTTGGAAAATAACTTAAAGAAAAGAAGGACAAATAAATAAGGAACAGGCTTAAGAGATTGTACTTTTAGGCATTGTAGTGAAAGATGAATCTGCAGACAAAAGGAAAGAAGTCAGATCTCAGAGAGATGATGAATATACCAATGAATATGATGACGAATACACATCAAATCAGTAATTTTTTTGATCCATCCAGCTTAGAGACTCCCAATAATATGAATAATAGATAGGGGGAGTCTATGCGGTAGTTGAAACAGACCAGAGAACCATCGTTCAAGTAGCTTGCAGAATTTGAGTAGATAGATTCAATGCATTCAATTAGTAGAAGTATAATATGATAGATTAATCAACTGTAGTGGTACTTAATGATAGTACAATGACATATGAGTGAAAATTATGCAAAACTGTGTAGCAGAGTCTTGAAAAGTATGGATAGAGTGTAAAATCCCGCTCTAACGCGCATTGAGCAGACTTAATATTTGAGGACAATTGCATGCAAGTGATCTAGGTCGTTGTACTATTGGCTATTTTTATTATGATTATGAGACATTATGGATTTGATGTTATGTAATTTTATTATATTTACATCGACATGTGCTATTGAATAGGTTCTCCTGAGTGTGCAAGACTCTAGACATTGAGTACGCAGAGGCATCGATGAAACCCCTTGAACTCTGGATCACATCAAGGAGTGGACTATTAGGGTTTGAATGTTGTTGATGTGACATATGTACATATGATTAGATGTTATGATGATTCATTATTACTGCTAACATGATTCGTTGATGGATGCAGGATGATGATAGCTTTCCCACCAGACTCACATTTGGAGTAAAGGGGTCACACACAAAAACCAGAGATATTGAGGGAGAGGTGTGGTAGCAACCCTACCACAACCTACTAGCACTCCCACCGTGGCTCAAATTGTAGGTTAACGATTACCTAGTTCTAGAAGAGCCACGATATCATGAGGGAAGACTATGAAATTCACTCACGATGATGTTAAGGGGCGTGCAATAAGGAAGGGGAATTATTCCTTAGAGGCCCTTAGTCTCCCAAAAGATCACCTGGTAGAGTATTGACTCCAAGGGTTTGACGTCTACCAAATTCAATCAAGAGGCGAGTGGAACCCTTGGAGCACATACTGCATCTTGAAGGGAACATCGTGTAAATAAAACAGAAAGAGGCGAGTGGCACCCTTGGAGCACGTAGTGTGTCTTGAAGGGCATGTCGCGCAAATAAAATGAAAAGAGGCAAGTGACACCCTTGGAGCATGTAGTGCGTCTTGAATTCCATATCATGATTTTAACTATGATAATTTAATAAACCTAGTGCCTAAAAACATATGGCCCCTTAGAACCTAGTTGGCCCCAAAACAGATGATGGTATGAGTAAAGTTTAATAACTAAAATTTCCCTTAAAAATTGTCGCCCAACCTAATGAATTTAAAACCTAGGTCTAAGAAGAACCTCTGAACAAAAATAATTAGACATATAACAAAAAGGGGGTAAACAAATTCAAACTTTAATTATTAAAGTAAAAATTATAATGGAGGACTAAATTTATTAAAAGGGATGAATGGTTTCTTTTATCTACATTTGCTAAATTGATTTTTAGTTAAAAAATAAAAAGGTTAATCGAGATCTCAGATCTTAGCCCCTGTATATCCTATCCTTACACTTAAATCAATCTAATGGTTGTTGGTCCTCTGGATCGATGATCCAATGGCCACTGTCTCTCTTCCTCCTAAGCTTCTAATCTCTCCAAACTAGAAGTATTTCTATGTGTTCATGGGTCTCGACCTTTTCTCTTCCCGCGAGTCTATCTCTTGGACCTCGTCTGCACTTATGGAAACCACTATCTCTTCTGATCTTTCTCGTCTTCTACGCTCTTGAGTTTTGTTTTTTTGTTGTTATTTCCATCAATGAAAAGAACATTCTTCCTCTAAACATGCCAACACATATGAGTCAAAATTATGGACAATTGTGTAGCAGAGTCTTGAACAGTATGGACATAGATGGACATGAAATCAACTTTTCTGAATGGGGACCTTGAAGATGAAGTCTACATTGAACAACTAGTTCCTAGAGCATGGTACTCTAGACTAGATAAATATCTACAATAGAAAGGGTTCAGAAAAGGAAGTGCAGACAAAAACCTCTACATCAAGGTAACTCAAGATGGAATTTTATTATTTGAATGTATATTGATTATATTATTTTTGGAAGTATTGATGATAGGTTAAGACAAAAATTTCCAAAGGATATGCAAAATGAATTTGAAATTTCATTACTTGGAGAACTATCCTTCTTTATGGGTCTTCAAACACGTCAGAGGAACCAAAGAATTTTATTTCTCAAACTAAGTATATCAGAGAAATGATAAATAGGTTCAAAATGGAAGATTTCAAACCAGTTACCACTTCTATGCAAACTAGTTGCAAGTTGAGCAAAGATGATTAATCAAATTCTACAGACCGGAGGAAACACAGGTCAATGATTGGTAGCTTACTAAATGTTACATCATCCAAACTAGAGGTAATGCAGTAAGTTTGACAGGTGAAACAATTTCAGGAAACACCAAAACAATCACATGTATTAGCAGTGAAGAGGATTTTCAGATATCTCAAAGGAACAAAAGAGTTTAGATCATGGTATCCAAAATGAAAGGATCTGTCACTTATTTACTACAAAGATGTAAATTGTGAAGGTTTCATTGATGACCAACGAAGAACCAGTGGAGCAATGTTCTACTTGGGTGAGTGTTTAGTATCTTGGACAAGAAAGAAACCATCATCATAATCTTTATCTATGGCTGAAGTAGAGTATATTGCAACAACAGGATGTTGTAATCAAGTTCTATGGATGAAACAAACTTCAACAAATATACAGGTTGAGTATGATGAGCCCATTCTAATCTAATTTGATAATACAAGCACCGTCAGTATCTCAAAGAACCTGGTTATGCACTCCAAGATGAATCACATTCCAATAAAGTATCACTTTCTACGGGAATAGGTTGTAGAGAACAACATCAGAGTTGAATATGTTGGAAGAAAAGAACAAGTGGCAGACATCTTTACAAAACCTCTTCCAAGGGAAGCCTTTGAGTATCTTCGCCAAAGAAATTTCTACTCCAAAATGAATGTTATTGAATGTTTATATTATATGTCTTAGATTCACATGAGGAAGCACCATAAAGAGGACAGTTCAAATTGGGAGATCATTTTCAAGAAGAGTTCAGTCATGGGGAGCAACCTCGGATGGAAAGATACCTTTTCCATTGGCAGAGATTTATGAGATGCAAAGGTAAATGCTTGAAGAAAGAGCACAGAGGCATGGCCACAGGGGGAGCATGAGTGACATGAATTCAATATTACATAAGATTGTTTCCATCAATGTCAAAGGGGGATATTGTTGATTAATTGGGTTGGTTTTCATTGATGTCAACCCTTGAATAAATTTCGATAGCGAATTCCGGTAGCACAATGGTTCGGGTAATGGACCCAAGTTTGTTTGATGGATAATGGTATGAGTTTTGATATATTTGCAGGAAATACTATTCTATATGGATAATACATGTCATGCCACTTCTAGTGGTATGTGGAATGTCACATAACTCCTCACGGCTAGAGAGTTATGGCCATGTAAAGTTGGAGAATCCTCATGGAGTCATATAGAAGCCCCAAAAGGTCAAAGTAATCAAATTGGTTGCAATGAAGAAATAATTTAAATAATAAAGTGAAGTGATGAGTGTAATATAAACGAAAGTGGATACAAATAAATTATTTACATAGTAAAGTTAATGGAGAAATTACTTAGTGGACAAGTGGTTAGAAGTGGGTTGGCCCTAAAATAAGGAAAGTGGGTTAAGATGGTTAGAAGGTAACCCCTCGAGGAAGCTACATGAAAATATAAATAAGAGGAAAGGGTCTCTCATTTTTAATCACACTTGAGAATATTGAATATCTACAAGTTACTGAGGTAGCCAAAGGATATCTAAGCCAAATTTCAGAGGGAAGGTGAAGTAACAAAAGCTGAAATTCAAGGGAGGATAAATTATTTTGATCATGCTTTCTAAGGTATGTTATTTATAGGTCATCTCACCATTTTCAAAATAATTTTTTTTCTAGAATGATTCAGAATGGGAAATTGAGAGGTTGTTGAGGAAACATATCCAAGTACCTATGATAAAAAATTCATCTTCTATGTCATTGTATTTTGGGAGTTACACTCCATGGAAAATAGGTTTTTTGGCTAGTCCCAAAACTAGTCTAAAACAAGTGGTTCGGGTAAAAGCATCATAACTTATTCTTAACAAATCCAAATTTAGTAAGACAAAATGTATTGGTTATAGTATAGTCTATAGTATTCTATGTACCATTTAAATATCCATAAAACAAATATTCCGTGCAGGGCATGCTCTACAAGTTCTCTCTCTAGAATAAGCAATAATTCAACAAGGTATGCCATTTTTTCTATAACTCCTTTTCTGAGAGGTTCCAAGTAGTGAAATATGGAGGAATTTCATAAACGACATTGAATAATATTGTGTACCATTTCTATATATTTATTCATTATAGGTAAATAGTTAGGATTATCACAAGTTAGGATTTTTGACTAATCCAAAATTATTCATGTGAGACTAAAGTAAATTTTGATGCAAAGGATAGTCTCTTGTTGTTAAAGTTAAGGAAGGTTTGCAGGTATGTGATCATATACACCAGTTCTATTACAGGGTTACAAATTATATTTGTATCATAAAATCGATGAGGTCCTTTTGGTTGAGGTATGTTATAGATAGAGGTTGTATAACAGTGAGGTTGTGGCAAATGGTTTGATGTAATGGTTTATTGAGGTACTGTTGGTAGCCAATTCACATTTTTCCACTTTCCTATAAGCTGCCTATACCAATGTTTTGCAAACATCAATTTTTCGTCGCGATTTTTCAAATAAACGACACTTTTATTTTTTGAGACATTTGCACATTTACCTTCGTTAATGTTTTCACGACTGTAAGCGTGAAAACTTGGTCTTTCGTAGTCGCATCAAAATCATTATTTGAATTGTCGGTATCCTTCTTGTTGATATGCCATTTGTGCTTACTTTTCACTTATTGTTATGCAACTCACCAAAACTTTTGATCTCTACTCTTTGGACATTCCTGGACTGATTGTGTGACTTGGTTTCATTGAGTTTGTAATGCATTGGTGTTGTTGGGTGTTTTTACCCTACGGACTAGTAAGCTAGGGTTCTAAGCCTACATGCAGATCATGACCCTTCAGATTTAATCTTTATCCTTCTACCCAAAATCTCAACCCCTTTTCTCAGGCAAACACAGTAAGAATG